>JBAMNC010000732.1:0-170260 GCA_037902135.1 Cetoscarus ocellatus | reverse complement strand
AGTAACGTCACTTTAAACAGCATTGTTAGCAGCCTAATTACATTTTCCAGTAACTTTGTGGTAGCGTTGTTGTTTTCTGAGTCAAACTGCTTTTCAGAAGCTTAGTTAATTTATTGATAAAGCAGCGCAATGACACCTAAAAAAGCTACATGATTCCCTCATCACAGAGGGAGAGGATAAGGAAATGACGTTAACTGACTCAGGGACGAGTAATTGTGACAGACAGTCTAACCCTTTGAACCTTCAGTGTTCATGCTGCAGCCGAAATTGTGAGCCGAAGGTGTCTGGGACGGGCGAGCGAACACATCTATGCAATAACTAATCAAACATGTATTAAGTTAACAATCACCGAAGTAATCTGAAATGATCAGCAATCATTCAATCACAAACCACTGAGCAGAGAGGAGAGAAGAGGAGCAAAACTCATAAGGAAACACAAGGATATGATTTCAGATTAGGGGAGACAGGAACAAGATAAACCAATGAGGTAAAATAAGCAGCCTTATGTTATTATTATTCAACTTAATGAGCTTGTTCTGTGCTTATTTAACAGTGTACAGACTGTTAATCAGGATGTTTAACCGCAAAACATGATTTCAGCGATTAGAAAATTATTTCAGTGCCTTTATTAAGTGACAAGCATATTAAACCCACATGATTTAGGACAACTAAGCAATTGTTTAATAACCTCAATCATAAGGTTGATTTCTGTGTCAGATTTTTTCTTTTCTTTTCAAAATGGATGTAAGTAATTAGATAAGGAAATAAGGAAGTAAGGTTTAATAATACAGAAACTTACAGGGGCAGAACTGCAAAGTAACATAAAAATTTGAAAAGGAAAATTAAAGAGCAGCAACAAAAATATATATACAGCTGATAGATACAATAAACAAAGAGAACAGTCCAACAAATATGTAGAAAAGCAGTGGTTGTATATAATAACAATAACGGCGCAAAAACATGAACAATAGTGATAATGATAATAATTAAATAATAATAATATCTGCAAAATAAAAACTAGCAAAGCACTCAGAGAGCGCAGACCTCCACCAAGCAGCTTCAGTCCACTTTGGCCAAAATGGTCCTATCTCGCAATGTTAAAGAATCCTTTAAAATATTCCTGGACCCGGATGGTGATCCGCATCAGTCCCAAAAACTAATCATTTGTTCCTTATCCCATTCCACACATTCCCTGAAAATTTCATCTAAATCCGTCCACAACTTTTCAAGTTATTTTGAACACAAACAAACAGACAAACAAACCAACGCCAGCAAAAACATAACCTCCTTGATGGAGGTAAAAATGAGCTACTTTTGTCATGTTTGTGTAGCTTAGCTTGTTACTTTTAACCAGGCTGTAGCTTTAGTGTAGCGAGGTTGATTTTTTTTCATGAGTAACTGGTAACTTAGCTCACTATATTTTACATGTAGCTTGTCCATCATTGGAAACACTGCATCAAACTATCAAATTAATGCCATTGTATAAAAGGAAAAGCAAATAACAACACTGTAAATAGGATCTTTTCCAAGGACACGTCCAGCTGCAGCGTGGCTCATAAATGTGAGTCTTTTTTACATCAGGCTTTTACAGCCCTGATGGTTTCAGGACTTTCCTACAGAAGGTAAAATAAAGCAAAGCATGACATTTGGATTTTCAGTTTCAGTAATAAACATTCACACTGTGCTTGAGATTTCTGCAGCCAAACTGTTCAGAGCACCGCCAAGACCATTTTTCCTGCCTGGTCTTTAATGGAGCCTCTTTTGTCTCTGGACAACCACAACCGGAGAAGCAGAGAGCTGATACTGTACACTGGAGCAAATATCACACAGGCACGCTCTGAGGGAGACTGTTCAACCCATTCACCATAATCTGCAGGATTGTGAAACGATCGAATGATACTGAAGTTCAAACATGTCCTAACTTTCATTTGGTGCTGTGCTGTGTTTGGATTATAAATACTTTCTTATCTTGTGTAAACTGCAGTAAAACCCTGAAGTTGACAATGTTGCTTTTCAAACAGAACTTCACAGTAAAGTTCTTTAAGTGAACTGTTACTGCTGGACTCCACGTCTTGAGGTTTTGAGTTACAGTAAGGTCCCAAAAACCAACTCTGACAAAAGAATGAGAAAAAGAACTAAATGTGAAGATGATAAGCAGAATAATATCAGCGGAATATAATCCTTTATATATCTTCATTTAATATATTATTTTCATTATATACATTTGTTATATTTTGTATTTATTTCCCCTTTTCCTACAAATTTGTTTTTCTTATTTTTCAAAATTTGGGTTAGATATAAAATTTACATATGGTAAAATTCAGTACTTTATAGATTCAACTTCTGTTTTGTTTATTAATTTTTTTCTTGCTCTGAAGTTATTCGTCTCTTCATTGTCCTTTCTCCAGTATCTTATTTAAGTATTCTATTGCTGTTACATATTTAACAAAAATATAAATGCACAAAACAGTGTGAATGAATGAAGAGGTTGCGCTGACTGACCACCACATTGTCCCGTGGCATGAGACTCATGGATGGATTGTACTCACTGGGAGCAATCAGCTGAAACTAGGGCACTTGATTTGAGCAAAGCAAAGCAATCCGTACACAGATAAATAATATTTTTGGGCATGTTAAGGGAAAGGTCATTTAACTTACCCTTTTGAGTTTATGGGTTTATATTTTTGTTGAGTATACTTGACCAACTATCCTTTATTATTCAATCTCTGTTTTAAATTTGTGTTCTTCTCATAAAAAGTCCTCTTACAATATTAAATCTTTCCCTTTTGACTGCTTTCATTTTGTCATTTTACCCATCAGTAGTGTTTGTTTTTGTTGATTTTTGTGTTTCTATGATGCTCTCAGATTTTTGTACCTTTTCTGGACTTGTCCCTGTTTGGTCTAACTGTTTCTATTTAGTACGTTAGAAATTATCATTAAGGCTGAACTATATTAGGGGAATTTTTTTGCAACATTTGTCCAACTGTGATACATATTTCAATTTTGTGTGGCAAATTCCCAGAACATGCTGGGACTTTTTGTTTGTTACAGTATCAAAACAAATGCTGAACAAATTCTTAAGTTTATTACTGTGGAGAAATGAAGAAGGTTTTCGGAATAATAATCAAAACAGCCTAAAAATCACTGTAAAATCTCTGTTTGATAGTCACTCTCTGAAGTGTAACACCACTGTGTCTATAATCTGTGTCTGTAGCACATCTAAAGTACTGGCGACACGTTGATTCTGCGCGCACTGTGGTCTCCACATAAGCCTGCTGGGGGTGATATCTTTTATTGTACATAGTTCAGAAACAGAGAAAAGTTGCAGTTTTGGTTTCAGACAATTCAAAAACGCCAGCATGATGTGCCTTGAGTCACATGATCGGCAGAACACATCCTGAAATGTGACCACTGTGCATGAAATTGTGATGTTAAACAAATTGTCGTGAATTGCAATGCTAAAACGATATATTGTTCAGCCCTAATTAATATTGTTATCTATACTGACAGAAAGACAGACTGACAACCATTCACACAATCACCCACACCTAAGGATGATGTAGAATCACCAATTAACCTAACAAGCATGTTTTCTGGTCTGTGGGAGGAAGCCGGAGTGCCTAGAGAGAACCTGCGCATGCCAATACCAATTGTAGCGGCCGATCAGTATCAGCTGATTGTTGTCAAAAAATATCATTAACTGATTGGAATTAATGCCTGTAAACATGGATACCTACCACCGATCACCTGTCCTTACTGTAGGATACTTGTTGCTCCTTAAGACATCTTTGATTTGCATTTCTAAACCTTTCAACCAATTGTAAAAAAAAAGTGAAACATAGGCCAAGAAAAGCCTGATGGGGATGTCCCCTCTTATTATTATTATTATTATCATTATTGTGATTATTATTATTATCATCATTAAAAATCTATTTTTTGGAGGCTGTTTTTCATCAGTCACATAAAATATGAGTGCTTTATGGTCTTATACCCAACTGATATATTGATGGTGCGAAATATGGATTACTCTTAATTTTACACCTGACTTTGTTCCATTGCCACCAGTGTCTGCGTATGGACAGACCACCATAATTTGTGTAATTTTAAAATTCATTTATGGCTGTTGTTCAGTTGTGTTGATAACTTTTGTCTGTTCAAAGTCCAAAGACACACCTAGACGTGCCTTAAGGAACACCAGTGTGCCACGCCACACCATTTGAGAATCGCTGTGTTAGAGAAAAGAAACTTATTCCCTTTTTAAAAATATTCATGCACATATGCCCATTTAAGGCTTAAAATCAAACAGATAAAAGACTGTTAAAATATTCTACTATATTACCATTTAATGTCATTAAATGGTAAATTATCATTCACCTCCTGGAGCATATCTGGCTAGGACTGTGAATCCATGGTTACAGAAAAACTTGACAGCACTGATTACTGCCTCGTGGTTTTCTGACAACAATTTTCGGAAAGACAGCAACAAAAGATGCTTGGACACTGATTTCCCCTTCAGATAGCCATATAAGGCTGGAGGAGCATGTGACAGCAGCCAAAGTGTTGACCTAACTGGAACCTGTGACACAACAACAGAGCAGCCCTGCTGCTTATTAATGAGATCAATAAGTTTCCTAGCAGCTGGGGAACATCATGAGCTGTTAAAAGCAAAATGTGCGACACTTTTCTGTATTTATGACACCCTGAAAGCCTATAACTTAAAGAGCCCTGCCATACAGGCATCTGTTCTATAAACATGTTTGACAGTAAAGTTAGAAACTAAATTAGCACCTAATAAGGAACCAAACCTTCGGGTGAAGATTAACTCACCTGTTGGAGACAGTTTTTCCACACCAGCAGTCTGAACTGTCGTGTGATAGTCATTTTGATCAGTACACGGTACACAGTCCAGTTAGCCCTGTGAAGTGGCTAGACAAAGGAAAGAAGAGTCACAATATTAGTTTTACAACAGCTGGATGACATGATGTTTTTTTTAACGTCGATAAATCAACCTCGTGGAGCTTGGTTGTGCTTTCAGAGCTTCTGATATCCCCCTCAGGGAGTCTAATCTCTGTTTCTTTTCACCAAAAAAACCCTCATAACACATAAAAGAGAAGTGATACTGAGCAACAGGCCATATCACAATTAATATAATGATTCTGTTAAGATCCAAAACTGGACAGAAGGAGGCTCAATTGTTAGAAAAAAACACAAAGGTGCTTATAGAACAAGTCTGACAAGTATTTAAACAGTAGAGATGACATCAGCTTTCAGCTAAAGCAGAAAAAAACATGTAAATGAGTGAGAGGGAAAAACAGGTCAATTACATTCACATGATCAGACAGAGGAACAAGTCAGAAGAGTTGACCAAAGACGACTTTATAAGTGATATAACTCCATGGTTTCCAACCTGGGACACCCCCGTGGGGGGGACTCTAGAGATGTCATGGGTGCACGGGGTTCTGTCAGCACAACACACTCTTTTCAGAGGTCTTATAATGCATGTTTCCTGTGGATCCTTAAAGTCTCGGAGGGCTTTCTAGACCATGACTAGAGAATAAAAGCTGGGTAAATGCAACTTTAAGAAATTTTGGCTACAAAATGTGCAAAAAAATAACAAACCTTCCAGCAGAATATGCTAAAAAGTTTCTAAAGACAAGAATCCCACATAGCATCCAAAATCTGTTATTAAGACTATATTATTTTTGCCCTGTTGTGACTGGGAACCATTAAAATTCATCATTTTGGACAGCACCGCAACACTTTGTTCTGTGGGGGGCCAGTTGGGGCTCCACTCTTTTTGGTACAGCTGGGAGGGGGCATGAAAAAAAAGGCAGAGACCTCTGATATAACTGCTTTGAAACTTGCCAGCAGGATATTAGTTGTACTTATTGATGATGTAATTTCTAGGAGCATCGTAGAACAAAAGGCTACAGTTCAAGAAGGGTGATCAGTAAATATAATATTTATAATTTTTACATTAATACTTTAACACAAGAAATCAGGGATAAGGGATGGACAATGTTGGATTTTTGCCAATATCCGAAATTCCCAGGCTCATCATTACCAATGTCTTTTTGGATACAAACATTGTTATTGTCAATAGTGCAAAGTGCCCATCTTAATAACTGACTTGTTTCTCACACAGTGACAGTCTATCTGTGGTAGACATAGATGTGAAAGTCTACAAGCTACATTTCATTCTCTAACAGAAGAGTTCAGACAGCACAAACCTCCACTAAGGCCTTTCTAGAGGGGTTACTGTTGAAAATGTAGAAGACTGCCTTATCTTACAATGTTGACAAAGCCTTTAAAAATTCCCAGATCCACATTCGTGTTCAGATCATGACAAACTTTTAATCATTTACCCCCTTTGTCATAAGAAACAAGTCTTAAAATTTTCATCAAAATCCAATGAGAATCTTTCAAGTTATATTGCCCACAGACAGAAAGACAAACAAACGGAGGGACAAAAAGACAGCAAAAATATAACCTCCTTGGCAGAGTTACTTCATGATATTGTCGATTTGTAAATGTAGACATTCAGTGACAGTGATGTGAAGCACAATGGTAAATTTATACACTGAGTCAACATTACAGCCAATATACAGGACATACATGACTGTTATGTTCATCTGGTATTTCAGCTACAAATACTGGCAGGAATCTTAACATCTGCTGATTACAACAATCATATTTTGAAGTTCTTATTATGCATCCCTATGGGTGTACACAGATGCTTCAGTTTAGCACCTGTACAGGCCAGTGACCTCCCGTTATAAAAACATCAGCCAGTAAGTAAATAATGTGGGATAAACCATATCAGCTGCAAATGAATGTATGCTGAACCTATCCATTAAATGCTGGCATCAAGAGCACTTAGCGAGTGAAGAGGGCGTGTTTATTTGGCAGAAAAAAAAGACAAAGACAGTCGGTTTTCATGATCAAACAGGAGGGACAATGTCGGCGAGTGAGGGAAAAATAACATGAAGAAGTTATTAAAAACATCTGCACTGATATTTGTAATTGGCTCTGATTTTCACAATTTGTGCATCATCATTTAAAAAGTAATCTACCACAGATTAAAGGTTCAACAACACTGCATACATTGATTTAGGTTATATCTATGCCTATTTAAAAATGGGGCAGCACGGTGGTATAGCAGGTTAGTGCTGGTTCATCTCCTGTGTCAGTCTGTAGGGAGTTTGCATGTTCTCCATGTGTTAGCATGGGTTTTCTCTGGGCACCCCGGTTTCCTCCCACATATTCCACAACTATAATTAACCACACAAGATCATGTGGGTTAAGGACAATACATTACTGAAAAATGAGTCCGTTTATTTGTGTGTATTATTTTTTTTTTTTCATATGTACATTTTTACTTCACTTTGAAAGCGTTCTGCAACATGCTCAGTATTTAATAACAATAAATGCATGTGATGCTGAGATGTTAAATTAGTGGTAATCCTGTTTAAAACGTGTGATTTTGTTATCAATCAAAATTGGTTGTGATTCTAATTTTTTGGCGCAATTGATCAGCCCTATTGTGCCAAAGTTTGGCCAGTTTTGAAAAGCACCCCAACAGATGGGGTGTGATGCAGAATCAATACTTTAAGGCACAACTCAATATTTTATTGGTTAATAATTTATAGGAATTTGGGACATTTATTCAGGATTGTAGCTCAGCCTCTGACTGCTGTTTGGCATGAAACACTAAGCCCCTTGACTCAATAATGTCTCTGTTATTTCAATTATTATTTTTGTTACTGGACTGGACAATCAAGTTTATCATTGTATACAGAGCTCTAATTAGAAACTAGGAGTATAAGAAAACATTGAAAAACCAATATATTGCAATATTTTATTTTGCAATATTGTATCAATATTTTAGTCAAGTACCAGGACATTTTAATATTTAATTAAATATAGAAATTGGGACATTTGTTTTGTGTTTTAGTGCAACATCCAGCTGCTACTTTACAGTAAATATTAAGTCAGGACTCCTCCTCTATTATGTGACATTTATTTCTATTTTTTCTGTCACTGAAACACACAGTAAAGTTTACAAATGTTGCAGGGATCATTTTTTGAGTAAATAACACTGATAAGAAACTGTATAATTTATGTATACATTATTGTTGGCTCTGAATGCTGTTAAAAAAATCAGTACTTTTAGTGAAAAAAAAACAAAAACATGATGTATTGCCCTATTTGAGTATTGCAATGTAGGGCTGAACGATTTATCGTTTTCAGATCGCAAATCGCAATTTCAGACAAGGCAATTTTGTGATCGCCGAAGCTGCAATTTTTTGCAGCCCTCCTGATTGACCCATGATCTGTTGTGTCAACTGTTTTACACATACTATTTTACACATTTGCAGGTAATTTGTATTTACTGAAGTGCTGGTAAGCAGGTCAACAATACAAAGACTCTGTTTAGGAGTACAAGTAATAGTAATAATAATAACGATAATACATTTTATTTAAGGGCACCTTTCATGACACTCATGGTCACCTTACAAAAAGTGCAAAAAGTGCATAAAACAGGTTTAAAAACAAACAATATAATACAAAGACAGTGCAAAAGATCAGAGGAAGTGGGAGAGTTTGAACAGATAAGTATCCCTTAAATAATGATAACAGATTATTCATCATGAAAATTAGATGATGAATAGTGTGTTACGTGCTTTTGATCACTGATTTCCTTACTGTTGTCTATACTGTAAACAAAGCGAATATTGCACTGAAGCTGGATTTGAAGAAAATCGTGAATCGAATTGAAATCGCAATATCTGCAAGAAAAATTGCAATTAGATCTTTTCCTGAAATCGTTCAGCCCTATTGCAATGTATCCTGATATATAGAACATATCATATTGTCACCCATGTATTCCGATACGCATCATATCAGCAGATACTTGCCAATACACACTCCTAATTGAAACTGTATTTTTAATCATGTGCTGTGGGTTCTTGATACTTGGAAATTGACAAAACAAAATTGACTGTTAAGTGATTGTACCTTATTAAGAGTATCACAATGTATGGTATATCATATCATCATAAGTCTCGATGTGCGTTGAATTGCCAGTTTCTTGCCATTACACAACTACAACAGCTTCTGTATCTAGGACTTCAATTTTTTTTTTTTTTTTACTTGAATCTGATCAGAGTTTATAGCTCTGGTGTTGTGACAGCCAATGTCAACGTCAATGTCATTTCCAAACACTGCATACAAGTTTTATTTTGACAGGTATAAAGATGAGGCAGGAGTATGATGCCCTGTTAAAGACAATGATTTCTGATATTGCTGATATTGCTGTAAAAAAGTTAATGACGGGATAGGATATACTCCATCCTTCTCCATTTAAACAATGCAAGCCTCATATTTATTTTTGCTTTGTATGACCCTTTCTTCATCTTTGTTTTTACTGTCATGTTAACAATTAATCCAGTCAAATCAAACGGCCTGACCCCCCCTAAAAAACAATAATAATAATATCTATATATATATATATATATATTCAAAGATGCTTTCATGGATGAACCTGTAAACCTGCAGCATGACTTCAAATGTGGTTACTGACAGTGCAGTCACAAAAGAATTGGGTACAGTCTAAGTAAGGCAGTCTAAGGATATAAAAGCAATGTCTATAATCCTTTAAACAACAGTGGGCCCATCGATACACGTTCAGTTCATGGTAAGTGTAATAAAGCAGGCCATGCTGGGACAGTGTATTTCACACTGGAGCCATTCATGTCTGGACACTTGCATCCCTTCCATGCTATATTAAGGTTAGCATGGTGTATTATCCGTTTAATTTAATCGAGATAACCGTGAACTGAATGCTTGGGGTCGTTGGTTCTCTTATTTAAGTTCAGGAAATGAGGAAAACAATCGATAAACAGTCGTTATAGACGTAAACCTTTTCCTTATTGCTGAGAACCACCTTACTCGTCTGTGATTGGTCCGGCGCAGGAATCTGAGCCTCCTGATTGGACAATCAACCTGTCCGTCAATCCCCAGGGTTCTGATGAATGCTAATGATGAAGCTGAGGAACAATGCTAGTTTTTTAAGATTTATCCTGCAAATTCCTCCAAATTAATTAAACATTCACATTGCCATTAAAGAGAAATGTCCACAACTCTCCCTAAAAGGTGATTTAAAGCTTAAATTGATCAAATTACCTCAGAATAGAGCCGCTTTCGTCATATGAACTTCACAAGCTGAGGTCCCTCTCCTGTCTTCCTAGGTGAAAACAATTCCTCCTTTCTTCTTTCGTCTCAGGCCGACATATAAACCATCACAGCGGGCCTTCTTCTCCCTTCGTCGGCGTTGTCACGGCCCCGTCAGCATCGGTGCAGCTGTAGACGTCCGCAGCCAGCCCGGTGTTCACCTCCTCCGGTTTGCTGCCTTCCTCTAACAAGGCGATGACATTGCAGCAGCAGCAGCAGCGGCAGGTCTCGGATCAGCTCGTGAATTCATCAGAGCGACAACCGTCAACAAAACACCTCACGTGACCTCACAGGGTGTCACGTGACCCTAACAGCTGAAACTGTTTTTGCCTGATATTTAGAAAAATGTAAATATATTATCTTATTAAATCTCCCTAATTTTCTGTCTATATGCATGTATTATTGAAGCTCTGGCCCTTGTATTTATTATTTGTTTTTTTTAGTCGTAACAGGTGCATCAATCTTTGTCAAAAACGATACATTTTTGTGATATAAAAAGCTTTTCATATTATGTTTTAAAAGAAAAAAGGAAATGTTGTGGTTGCCTGTATGATTTTCTAGATATATAGGAGCAGGAGATTTTTTCCCAGTGCATACTTTAAGAAAAATTAGGCCGAATGATGCGAATGCAGCGGAAATGTTAAGAATTAAATTGATTTAAAAAATAGCATATTGAAGATTATAAGGGCAGTGTAGAAGAAAATTCGTTTCCGGATGTTTTTTTCTGTGTTTTTTTTTTTAATTTATTTTTAGTTATTATGCACTCTGGGGAAAATAGATTAAACATGAACAACATAAAATGAAACACTAACTTCAAAAAAGGTGAAGGTCAGAAATGGGCCAAGGACCAATGGAGTAATTTTTTGTGCTGATCCAAATCCAGATTCAGGATTTGTTTTAAAGATTTGTTAACATTGTGAGATAGGGCAATTTTTTTTCATATTTTTACCTATTTTAAGTTAGCAACAGATTTGGATGACTTTTCTGGAAATGTTGGTCATGGCACAAAGTAGTGGTAATCATACAGTATTTTGGTGATGATCCAAATCCAGATATGGATCCAGGAATTTGTTCAAGTATTTGTAAACAGTGTGTGATAGAGCAGTTTTTACATTTTTGACAATAACTCACTCTACAGTGTTGTAAATGTCTTGGTGGAGATTTGTGCTCTTGGAGCATTTTTAGTTTATCATTGAATCATTGGTACCTCAATGGATGACAAAGTAGACATGGTTTGTTTATTGATAAAACCTTTGCCACATTGGAAAAATGTGGGAAAGTGCTCCGTCTCACACTCTGAACAAACTTGAGAAAATTCCTGGATCCACATCTGGATTCGGATCACCACCAAAATCAAATCACTATTCCTTTCTGCATGACCAACATTCCCTGAAAATGTCATGACAATCTGTCACAAATGTTTTAAGATATACTGTTAACCAAGTAAAAGCTTTTTAGTACAAATTTTAAGAAAAAAGACAAAACAACAAGTAAAGTAAAAATGTTGTTAATTACAAACCCCAATTCCTATGAAGTTGTGTATACTGTGAATAAAAAGAGAACACAATGATTTACAAATCCTTACCAATCTATATTCAACTGAAAACTTTACACTCGAGAAGACATTTTAAAGTTCCATGTCCTGGTGTATTTGACTTTCTGGTCAGGTTTGAGGAGGAAGATTTTGGAAATTATGCACTTTAGAATAAAAGGTTGAAATGTCAAGAATAAAAGCAAAAACAAACAAACTCAGCATAAAACAACCATGTAGGACCTGGGAGTAAATCCAACAACCTTCTTGCTGTGAGGCGACAACACTACCTGCTGCACCACCAAGCAGCTGTCAGGATAAGCTCAAAATTTAATCTTGAGCATAAAATCAACATTATACCCAGTGTTAAAAAAAATGTAGCTTCTTTCAGAGGCATTAAAACAAAGAAGTAAACCTTATCAGAAATCAACATAATGTATATTATCAGTTAAAAATGTTTCCAGTGATGCCATCCAATGAGCATTTCTGGCTGGACATTTAAAGGGTTCTGCAAACTGGAAGGACTAAATATTTTAAACTAAAGTTTGATTGCAGTCTAAAGTAGATTTCATTATTTTTAGTCACATTATTAATGCATTAAAGTTCTATTTTTATAGACAGAGCACTTTGGTATGGCACAGATATCTTGTGGGGATTTAAAGGCTAATACTTTATTTTACAGGCTGCGAAATTCAAACACTTTCCCTGAAAAGTTGGCTGTGTTTTGTTAAAATACTACAATGATCTGGGATTAATTTTATTCCTGTGGGATCTTGGGAACATAAGGGTAAGTTTGCTTTAACAAACTGCTATAAATAGTGAGATGAACCTAAATAAGTAAAATTTTAAGATCTGAGTGCCTGCACACTTTAGAAAGTCTAATTCAAGACTTTTTAAGATCTTTTTTTTTTAACCAAATTGAGAAAAATAAATATCATTTTTTCACTGCTGAAAAACAGCAACCAACTAAAGTGTACGTCAAATTGAATCAATATCTTAAAGTGATATATATATATATATATATATATATATATATATATATATATATATATATATATATATATATTTTTTTTTTTTTTTTTTTTTTTTTTTTTTTTTTTTAATTAATGAAACCAGAATCAATTTCATTGCAGGATATTAGTCCCATTACCCTCCAATGAGAGGGAAAGTGACTCAGACATGGAAGACTGGCACATGCATTTGGACAGAAAACATTTAAATATATAATGTGGAAGCATCACAGAGCTGCCACTTTTTCCCTTTAATTTTCTCTGAAGCAGCCTTGAATAAAACTGGATGAGGCAGTCTTAGTCAAAGTGCTGTCTCAAACTTAAGACCTCTCGCTGGAAAAAAAAAAAAAAAGAAAAAAAGGACTTTTTAGGCCTTTTTATAGCCTTAAATATAATCAAATTTAAGAGCCTACTGCAGGATCTACTGCAGGGATGGGCTACTTTGGTCACTGTATAAAGCTTTTTCACTGTTTCAGAGGGCCAAATTGTTACAAATAAAAAGATACAACCAATAGGAAATTCAGAAATATCAGGGATTTTACAAGACTATAAATATCTAACCGTCAGGTTTTGTATTCATATTCATACACAAAAACAAAACAATAAATCTAAATTTCATGAGCCAAACACCTAAGTAAAGCAATAAACTAGTATGTTCTGTATTTTAAATTGATCTATTTATTTTGCCGTTACTTTTCAAACAAGTCGCATTAAGAATTCAAAGTGATTTAACAAAAGTAACCTGGTCAAGGTAGCAGTCACAAAAATCTTGGTTATTGATGGTTATTTAAGTTCATTCAACTAACTTTCTCACAAAATAAATAAAAGTGCTTCATTAAAAAAAAATCTTTAAATCAACCACTGAAAACTGGAAATACATAACATTAAATGTATTTTGTTTTTGGATAAAAAAATTTGGATTTTGGATATTGTAATGCTTTTTGCTCATGTACGCGCATAGATTTAAATTTTAGTTGAAACTGACTGGTGGGCCACATTGAGTAAGGAGGGGGACCATGTGTGGCCTCTAGTTGCCCACCCCTTACCTACAGGAACCTTGTGAGACTTGTGTTGTATTTATTTAACTCTTAAGCTGCAAGTGAATCATAGTCCGAGTAAAACTGCTTTTTTTTGGGAACGAATAAGACTGAAAGCTGAATGTGGTGTGAGAAGATTGAAAGTAACACTGAGAGCAAACTAGCAAGATGACGTGTTTTATTTGAACTTGTTACAAAATCACATATTCACATAACAGGTCTATTTGAGAAAAACACTGTACTGTAGAAAAATAGAGAATTCACAAAAAAAACTGCCGTTTTTGGAATGAAGCAAAAACAATTTCAAGTAGTAGTGGCTTGTTCTTTTCTTTCTCTATTTATACATATAGAACTATGTACATTACTTTTAAAAAACACAGGCGATAAACAGTCTCATGTAATGGTTTGTAAATGTAATTAATCTGTCACAGTTGTATTTGTGTACTTGTGTCCTGAATTCAAAACCACAGCTAGGTTTGATAACCCATTAGTGTCTGAACGTCCCTTTCAACTTAAGAGGGCAAAGCAGATCCAATCAGATACTTAAGCTTTGATTGTTCAAGCATGAAATGGTTAAATTTCATTAAATGCCCTCCTGTGATGATAAAAATGCTAGACCTAAATCAGATAAGAAAAGTGGATACAGTACAACTACAGACTGTGTGGCACTAAACATCTGGATGGAAAAGATGAGGTTTGTTACGACATGAAACCAGATAGTGATTCTTTGTAGTACCATATTGGCTCATTTTAAAGTCTTTCAGCTGCTCCTGATGGGGCTAGTGTGCTAAAGATCTTTTCAGTATATCATTTAAGAACAGGCACCTTAACTGTTGAGTATGAATAATACTGCAGACACACATATTAGACTCAATTCACAGCTCTGGTTCTGTTTCAGCCCCTGAAAACACAGATGGTGCATCTCCACCGAGAGGTTTGGTTCAGTATCGTGGTCACCATGACCTTGTTTGTGTTTCCCAAGCCAACTAAAGCCCAACAGTCAAAGCTTTCTACCTGTACTCTGCGCTCCTTTTGGCCACATTTCTCTGAAGCTTGTGGACGCAAATCAAACGCTGCAATACCATCAGCAAACATAGAGGCAGTGTAGAGCAATGTGGCTGATAGTCCAACGTAGACCAGCAAAATACAAAAACAAGAATCCATTCAGGATATATTGTTGAGTGGTTTTTGGGAATACAAACACAAACATGTAAGCTCACCCTGGCACAACAAATTTAACACAAAAGATCAGATGGAACTGAATGTCAGATAAATCGCAAGGAACAAGACGTGAGGGCTGGTGCGAGACTGCTCTCTCTAATCGATCCATCTTTTCAATTCCACCCCAATGTGGCAGATGGCTTTAGTATATGGATAGTGACGACTAACATTTAGACTACAAGTGCTTCAATGGCACACACCTCTGCCAGGGCCTTTCTGACATTCTTAGCTGAGCTATTAGTGAAAATGTGGAAAACTGCCCTGTGGCAAAAAGTTAAAAAATCCTGAAGAAAAAAAAAAAAAAAAAAAAAAAAAATCATGGATACACATCCGTAACCGAAACACCACCAAAGTCTAATCACTTCACCCTTGTGCCATGATCTACATTCCCTGAAAATGTCATCAAAATTCATTAAAAAGATTTTGAGTTACTAGTGAAAATCTGCCCTGTGTCCCAAAGTTAAAAAAATTCTATTAATAATTCCCTCTTACTTGTGCCATGAACAACATTCCCTGAATATTCCATAAACAGCTTTGGTTCTTGGCAGAGAAAACAAAAGTATTTTGGTCCGTAGTGAGTGCAGAAATGATATCTCAAACTCCAGACTACAGTGTCTTGCTCTGTCCTTTTGGGTTGTTCGGTACAACTGGTACATAAACAGAATGGTCTCAAGAAAGTAGGAGGGTACAAATCAGTGATTTAAGTAGGTTTACCAAATTGTGATTGTGGAAAAGAAGGCTGACACTCTAAGAGCTCCATTTTACTGTTTTATCTTAGCTTAAAAAAGGAGGATCATTCAGTTCCTTACTGGGGTGTTTTAGGCCAAATTTAACAAATATTTTCCTGTACACTCAAATCTAGTCATTTCATTCTGTAAAGAAGCAATGAAACTTAATCCATTATAAAAACAAACTTTAAAAAAACTGGTTGTGGCATGTAAAACCAATAAGTGACCAGTTACCATCCATTCTCTATACTGCTCTCATTTTTGGGGTCATGGGGCCTGGACCCTACCCACCTTTCATTGGGCATGGTGCATTCTGGACCGGTCGCAAGCCAACAAACAACCTTTCACACACCAAATCAAGAGTCACCAATAACCTAACAAGCATGTTTTGATTTGAAACTGGAGAACCTGGAAAAAACCCACGTGTGCACAAGGAGAAAAGGCAAAATCCACACAGAAAGACCCTGTCTGACTGGGATTGATCCAGCAACCATCTTGCCATGAGGTAAGAGCACTACCCATTGCACCGCTGTGCAGCCTGTGACTGATAAACCAGTATAAAATGCTAAGATATGCACCGTCATGAACACCAAGTGCAGCCGCCACAGTCTCACACATCAAGCAGACCCCCCCCGACAGATGGCTCCCTGTCATTGCAGTTTAGTGCAAATGTCAGCATCCCTGCTCAGAATGTGCATGGAAACACAGTGAGACTGGCAGAGCTGGAGGGCGAGGTAGACAGCAGCATTCTCCATCATTAAGTGACACTCGTGCATTTATACAAAATGCTGCTATGACTGAGGGAAATACATGATGTGTAAAAGACTTCTCAGTGAAAGATAATAAGCAGCAGTGGCAGTGCAAACCCATGCAGGCTGCAAGTCTGACCTACACAACAGGCCTTGCAGGCAGGCTAAGAGCACTAAGACCTTAACTACCGTAATAAAGGTAGAAGGAGCACAAGCCAATATGGTGAAAGCTGGCAGAAGCAAAAGAGGGACACAGAACTGCACATTCTGGACTTTAATACAATATAACCAATCACGCAGAAAGACAGTTAAAACTCCTTCACCCACTGAAAGACTGCAAAAAACGAACTGTTGCTTACATACCCAAGCAGTAGTTTGATGTATTTTTTGGTAAACTTTTAATCTGCCATCGTAAATCTGACCAATCAGATTGGTCTATGCAAGTTCTCAGGTGTGGACACTGATAACCGAGACACAAACGTTGGCGTACTGTCTCGAACTGAACTGAAACAGCCCGCTTGGTGGAAATGCAGCACACCACAACTACAGTACCTTTGGTAAACACACTCTGAACTATGGACAAAAGTGAACAGAAGAAAAATTAATACAATCATTTCTTTTCCGGCTTCGATGCAGACATCAGCAGATGACAGCTGTCAAATATTGAGAACATTCACTTCATACAAGAGAGACTCTCGTAAAGACAGTGCATTACAGAATCTGTGATAATCTAAACACAATAACGTGACAGACTTTTTGTTATTCCAAGTTAAGATTTAACAACGAAGAGTTTTTTTCCCCCAAACAAATCCATACGCTTTGATTTCTTCAACTGTGAAATGCTTTCAGAGATAGGTTGTTGTTAAAGGTGAAAATAACAGATTGTCCCAGAGTCCTGAGGAGGGTCCAGTGGTTTCAGAGTCGATCAGGAGTCTTTATTTGCGGGAGGTATTTAATTCATATTTATTTTCCCTTACTTTTTTTCTCAGCTTTAAGTCTCTTGATCTTTTGGCAACGGCTGCATCAGTGCAGACTGACAGGAGTGAGGAACAGCGTTGAGAACAAAGTGCTGGAGGTTGACAGCAGAGCAGGGGGGCTGTAAACGGCCTCGTGTCATTCAGACGTCAGCCTAAAGGCTCAGAAACCCCGCACTGGCTGAATACTCATCGCCCTCCTCCTCCACTTCACCTCCGCTGTGAGCTGCTGAGTTCTTCCTCTTCACCTGTTTGCCCGAGGTGCCTCGAGGCCTCTGCATGGGCACCAAAAGTCGAAAGCCTGGCTGGGTGTCGGCAGAGGCTGCACCAAGAGCCGTGGTGAAGGATTTGAATGTACACGGCATGAGGGAGGAGGAGGAACATGTGGACGAGGGGCTAACACTCTGGATGGAGGAGTATCCTGAGCTCTGAAGATCTGCAGGGAAGGACAGCGGCTCCTGAGCTGGTCTGTCCTGGCTTTCATCCTTTTCTGCTTCACAGAAGCTGTCTTCATCGCTGGAAAGTGCTCTGCAGTGCTCCAGTCTTTTGTCTTCATCAGTCAGCGGGAACAGTTTGATGGAAATCATCGAGGCTGTTGGGGAAAAAAAAATGTAATAGTTTAATAAGTTTTCTTAGATTCATAATATTGACATAAAATCTGCTTGAGAAACAGCTGCTAACATGAGACAAAGCCGACAATTTTAAAACACCATCCACAGACGATTCCTGACTCGATACTTCATGAGAAAAAAAAAGCATCAGTACAGTTTTTGTCTCTGTAAATATGATAAGGCCTCTGTTACCTATGATTTTAATTTCTTTAGTTGAATGCTCAATGAACAGAGAGGACAAAGAAGGTCCTCAGCTCTGACATTAAATAAATATTTTTGAAAGGAAGGACCTAAATCTGAGCTGTAATGCAGTTCAGTAGGTTTTGGATGCTTCCCGGGTAGAAACCTTGTACTTCCAAAATCCCTATTTTTCAGGGAAGGGAAAAAAAACTTAATCAACATTTAATGTTTTATTATATATTTGGTTGGCTTTGTTTTGATACTTTGAATTGGTCTAAAATCTAAAAAAATCAACTCTCAAACATGGAGGGTGTGTGAAAAATATCCATACACCAATATACCACAATATCCTGCAGCATAATACTGTATTGATATTTTGTTAGTTACTGATCAGTTTGCAGCAGACATACAGCCATCAGACTGTCTCTCTGTGACATGTATCAGTACCATGTCTGTCTCTGGGACAATAAAACACATCCATGTGGCAGGGACCATGCTTGACATCAGTTTAACTTACTGTGAACTGCGTTTTCAATGCATAAAATATTGTGCACTATACTAAAGGCCTATTTGGTAAAACAGAGAGAGAAATAGATGATCCTGCTCTCAACATAAATCTGGATCTGCATAACATTTCCTGCCTGCTTGACAGAAGGTTTTATCTTGCCACTGTAACTTTTGCACTTTCAAGGTATTTTTTCTGTCTTTTCCAGCACTTCACAGTTGTGTATTGTGAACTAATATAAATGAATTAGGGCTGCACAGACTCATTATCACTGATAGCATAATTGCTATTTTTCATCAAAACCACAAAGCCTCCTTTCAACTAAAATTGACCTGTACCTTTTATGGTAACAGTCTATTTGTGTGAAAAACAGAGGTAAAAAATAATAAAGAAAAACATTATCTTATTCTTTAATAAACTATACTTTTGATTTATGAAACTGGACATTCAGTGATGAGGAGGTAAACCTTTATGATACATTAATTCATTCTGACAAAATTACAGCCAATAAATGGGATATTGTAGGCAAATTTGTACCTGCAAAATACGAGCAAAATGTTTCATATCTGCTTGTACAGATAATCCACTTTTTAGGGAAATATCTGAAGATACCAATACTGCTCCAATAATATTTGTGCAACCCTGAAATGAATATAAAGTCAAATTTATACATTTTAATTTATCATATTAAATCAGATGCTGTTCTGCCATGAAAAACAAAACTGTGTTGCATAGCAGTCTACTGTAGAAAGACATTTCATGTTTCAGAATGTGTCACATGTACGCAAACATTTCATTCAATCTAATCAGGCTGACTCTTTATAAAACAAATGTCCGGACTAGCACTATATGCAATACAATTTCAAGCACCTTATCAAAAAACAAAGAAGTTTTAAAACAAAGTTGAAGCATTTTCAGGGGCTTCAAGAATCCCCTACTAAACATGCATTGTCTAATTTCACTTTAGTTTGGTTTTAAACAGAAAATAAATAATCAATACTACCAAGAACCTTGGTAGAAGTAACTGTGGTATATGCATACTGCCCCAGCCCTAGCAGCTACTATCATCTATCTGCATTAGTCAATGACAACAAGCCTGCATAATTTGAGGGCCATAATGTATGGACTCATTTATTATGCAGGACATTGCAACTGCTGAGTCATCCTCAGCCACATAACGCCCTACTGGAATAATGACTCATGCACGGTTCACCTCTAAATATAGTGGGTTCATTAATATGGCTGATGCTGCTTTTAACAGACTTTAACACTCACACTCACTGTCTCTCTCCCCCTCGCTCTCCTCCTCCTGGTCGCCCTCATAACCCGAACAGGAAGTGTCCAGGCTCCAGTCCATGATGTCTCCCAGCAGCATCTCTTCCTGGTTGGACAGCTCTGCGGTGGGCGTGGCCATGAAGCTGGCTCTGTGGGCCTGCATGGCATCATCGCGCCTCCTGAGGAGAAAGTGGACAACATGTGTTTTCAGTGAGTCACCAGAGCGTCTCACAGATGGCACAAACAAACGCCTTCTGAGGAAGATTCTTCACAAGTAATGGTGCACAGGGGATAGAAACTGATAAATGAGCGAGAAGAAAGGCGGAGGCAGCAGTCATCAGAGCCGTTACTGAGCCGGTCATTTCTCAAATCTGAAATAATAAAATCCCTAAATGTCAATAATTGGATCTAAATTTGATGCAAAGCTAGCGAGAACAACATCTAAAAAAATATAGAGATTACAGATTTCCTTTTATTTAGGAAGGTCTGGGAATTCTGCCATGTCGGGTAAATTTAAGTGTGCTTTTTCATGGCCCTCCATGACACCTTATAGTCATATAATACCAACAATTTTTCATTTAGAAACAAAATGTTTTAGGCAGCTGCTGGAGCCCCAAAATCATGGGGAGGGAGAAGTCTCGATGACTGAAAAAATGTAAAACACAGATAAAACTCAAAAAGCATAATACAGGCTCCTTAAAATCTTTAGCCACATAGGACCTAATTTTGGGTCTGCTGGGGCTCAGGAGAAAAGTTCCTCGACACAACAGCACAAAGCAGTGAAATGTGCCTTTAAGACTATAGTCATGTTGGCTTTTATTTGACAAAATACACATATTTTTGACCTTTGGCTCAATATGCACTGTTTCAAAATCCTCGCCTGACCATAGTGTTATAAAACCTCTTTAATTTTGCTCTGCGTCACTTTATAACAATAATCCTTTGCAGAGATGATGTAAAAATATTTTATTATTCATTTTTAGAGTTTTATAGCCACTCCAGCATCATTTCTAAGAGAAATTCACAATAAAAAATTGTTTTTGTTTTAGGCGAGGATGAAATTTTCAAATTATTCTGACTTCCATCTTCATTTACTCTGTCCCAGTAACACATATACTGATAATTACACATCTGGACAAATCTCTCAAGTGTTACTTTTATTATGACACCAAAATTATTCAAATAGACCTTGTGGGTTTCAAGGAGAATGCTTAAAAAGGGGGTGGGGCTGAACAGGTTAAACATCATTAGCTTTTATTTTACTTTTTTAATTTCAATAAGGCAAAATGTGCTCTGATGGCTCAGTTGAGTCTTAATAGCCGGCTTACCTCTTGCTGGTGCTGGACGGAGAGGCGAGGAAAGTATGGATGTCTGCTGGTTGACTGGTGGGACTAGGGGGCTCAATCTGAGGCTCCACCTCAGGGATCTCCAAGATCTGACACAACTCTTTATAGTCCATCACCTTCAAGAATGAAATAGAAGGTGTTAGTTTCACAATGACTTGACAGTATATCAAGAACTCAAATGAGATAAAGAATAAGACAATATTATCTGTGCTTGGAACGTAGCAGCTGCTGCAGATTGGCTTCCTAAGCCCCGTATAATGACCAAAAGCCCTGAACATCCCTCAAACTCTGTCCAATATTTTTTACAGTGTGCAAAATGTAATCTTTTTGAAAAGCATGATGTTTCGAATAAAGAAAATAGATTAAAATATACAGTTTATACATAAATGTTGCTAATGTTTATGTTCAATTTATGTGTGTCTGCAGTTTTAAAGTCTCAAAAACAAAATAATTATTTTATTATTACATAAAGTTGGGTGTCTCTCACTTTTGCTTTTGCTCCTTGGGTATAAAGCACATTGATTGAGTGATGCAGGGATGACAGTTTTTTTTTTTTTTACATCAGCCCGGATGTTAGCATCTCACTGGTTCTCTAGACTAAAAGCTGATGGTATTTCTCTTCGTGTTCTTGACTAATTGCTGATAATAACATCTGCAGCAAACAGGAATTCATGAATATTGTTCATTAAGATAATCTTCATGAACAAAAGTGACTTTAAGTAGTTTTATACCTAAACGTAAACAGTGAGAGTAAAAAGCAATAATTAAGCTGTTAACAAATTACAGCATAAGGGTTCAATTTAGAAGCAGGTACCACACTTCAAACATAACCCACCATAACCTAACCTGACACTGCAGTAGAGACAGGGATTGATTAGACTTTATCGGTACCAGTTCCATTTCCATTAAAGATGTTGCTCATTGATACGATTCTTCAACAATTCTCTATCAATTCTGTGGCTCAGTAGGTTTTCGATGGAAACAATGTCAAACACGTGACACTCCTGACATTTAATTAATAGGTGAACGCCTCTGCAAGTTCTTCTATCCACTTAATGTTGCACAGTCTTTTTAACCAACATTAAGCCACAACTTTAACCAAATCTATCTCCTGTACAACGTGATTTTTCATCTCTTTTTGACTTTTCTGCTTAATATGGATTTAATATGGATGCAGAACAATAGGAAGAAATTGATAAGGCAATTGTTAAAGCTATCGATTCCTTGACATAATTGTAAGTGATTCTCAACTGGAATTGTTGTTTGATTCTCATTCCTACACAGCAGATGGATTGTTTCATATATCCATGCGCTATATTTCACACCCATCTGGAAAACATCCCAAAGAAAGTGACTGGGAAGGGCAGAACTTTTCAAGAAAAACCGGAGAGCTATTGCATGAATATTTTTGCTGTCACAATTATTTCAGCCTGAAACTTTGCAAGATGGATCTGCCTTTTGAAAGACAGAATCTGGCTGATCCAGCTGCTTTGCAAGGTTAATTTCAACACGTTTGTTGGAGAATATCTTTCCAATCCAATGACCTGCTCAGGTTGATCCCCATGACTGTGGCCATGGCATATGAATTGTTACTCTAAAAAAATAATCAGAAATGACTGCATTGTGTCCCCCGCTGTTTCTGCAGTCCTTATTAGCAGGTCATTAGCAGCCATCCTTTTAAAAACACAGCAACACCCTCAAAGTTCAAGAGCAGACGTGCATTTTATGTTGCCAAAGAAAATGTTAAAGTCTTGTCTGCCTGTGTTCACCGCAGACCTGATTTAAAGTTTTTACCCCAAAAAGATTTCCTGGAATCCCGTTGACTTTGGGACATGGGAATCAAAAATGCTAAAATGGTAACTCACTTCCTCATTTTTGACTCATTCCTGCGCCACTCTATAAAATCCAATTTTTACAATGACAATATATATTCTTGTTATTCTGTTATTGGGACAAGAATTTTTATTTCTTTACAGAAAAAAATGATAAATGTCAGTTAACTAAAGTATAATGAGACTTGATTTTTGGTCTGCAGTGCTCATCCAAGTTTCAAAAGCTTTTTAGAGAGATGCTTTCACACAAATCTGAGCAGATGGAAAAACCCTCAGTAAAAAATAAAACTCAGATACCCTTTCTTTGCTGATGCTCTGGTAGACATCATCTTCAAACCGCTGCTTCACTCCAGTCAGAGACACATGCCTGTAATCTTTGGGAACGTCTTGACTGAAGCTGGAGGAGACAGAGAGGGAAAGAGAGGACATAGATGAGAGAAATGACTGAGTTTGATCCACTTTGCCGGCTGCATCTTTCTAATCAGCTTCTTGGGACAAATCTCGTTATTTGTCCATTTGAGAATTACAGTTTATCGATACGAGACTCACCTATCAAAGTGACTCACTTGGAGGCACGTTTGAGTGACTCAGCTGCTGATTCACTGATGGCACATGCACCCACACACACACGGACCCCCTACTCCAAACAAACACCCCCTGATGCCGTGCCAAGTGCCTCCTTCAGGCTTTTATGACTGCAGCGCTCTCAGAGCATCACATTTACTCTAAAGCCAAATCATCCCCTTACTTTCTTGGCCGACAGACTTTTAAGACTTTCATAACTTTAAACTACAAGGCTACAAGGATGCTAGAAACAGCCAGACACATCCCCAATCAATTTCTATCTTATCTTGAGATAATGGAAAGCATGGACATGCAGAAGTCCTGTGTGAGCCAGGGTTAAGAAGCCCTTTGGTGACTTGATTGGAACTGTTTAAGGAGCCGTTTGAGTTTTTATACATCTGTGAGCCCCCTTCAGAATATTGCATACGTCTGTTGAGTTAATCAGTATCTGAATAATTTAAACATATAATCAATATTTCATTCCAACAAGACTGTGGGTGTTTGTTCTGAACTCTTAAATATTTGCAGTTGACAGCTTAATCAGCATGACTTGACTCGACACTCATTGCTTATAAAGAAACTCGACACTTCAACTGACCAATGAAAAGGAAGTTAAACTTAAGAGGGGTTAAAACATGTGATTAGAGTGACAACATTTGAAGTCCTCAGTCAAATGACAGCTGAGGAACATGTTCATATTTGTTCATTCACTGGCTTCCTGTTGGGAGTGAGGATTCTCTGATGCGGTCACAAGTTGAAGCAGATGGGTCACAAGATTATAAAGAAGTTAAAATGAAAAAGGAACAGAAACTGCTCATTAGATTGTGTTGACTTTTTGGGGGAATTTCCTCAATCCTGTCTCACAAAGGATGGTTTGCTTTTTCCTCTAATAATGGGTTTAGAGTTGTCTCTGATGTTTTTTGTTTTTAGGCCCTTCCCTCACAGATGCCGTCTGATGGTTGCTGGGCCAGTAACAACCTTAATTTGGGTCAAAGATCATCCTGTGTCTTGACGGACAGCCAATCAGATCCTCTGGCTCAGCACCAGTGAAATTCTTTTTGGGTCTACCACTTGACTTTTGTTCCATAACCCTCAATATGTTTTAAGGAATTCAGAATGACTGCCTTACTGCATCTGACCTCAGTAGAGATCACACGTTGCAAGAGGCCTTGCTTGTGCAGCTCAACGATCCGACCACGTTCAGAGACAGAAAGCTTTTTTGCCTTTTGCCACCAGGAGGTCATGACAGTGTGAATACCTGACAGAAAATGACACTGAATCCACATTGTTGTGAAGACTTTGTCTTTCAAAGGCTGTGGTCTTAAACTTTTGATCAGCTGACACAAACATGTTTGAATCTAAATGCAGTTTTCAATAAACTGCTTGTTCAAAGTTTTTGTCTCTAGCTGACATTTCTTATTTTTACATTTTGAAGCTCTACTTAAAACCTTCTTAAGATCCAACAGTGCAAAATGAAAATTGTTTGCAAATTTTCAACTTGTTATTAAGATTTTGATCAACCTATTTATTTCAAAAGACAACACAAACAGAAACACAATTTTTAAGGAAATAATTACAGAGTTTTAGTCAGTTGAAACTACCTTTTCTCAGAGCAAAATCAATAATATCTACTGCATTTCTAAATATATCATATTTATAGGTCAAATTTAATGTACAAAATACAAGTAAATACAAAGTAAAAGGCAAAAATATAAGATGTCAGTTACACCTCTGATTTCTTGGAGAGAGCTGCGTATATTCCAATCACCAACGATGATTATGGAAAAGGTTTCGTGTTTTACTTTTTTTTTTTGGCAAATTTGTCTTTTTTTCCGTAGGTTTAACATTTATTGATCATTCATCCTGTGGGCCACTATGAGTGAAAGAAACAGCAGCATCCCTGTTCTAGACTGTATATGGGAAGCCATCTGCAACTTTTTTAATATTATTTGCCAAACATTAGGTGTCAATAACTTCTACTTTTGCTTCAATGGTATAAAACAGATAATTCAAAATATATTGTGTACTATTCATTCAGCTAAAAATCATTTTGGTCCACAACATAAAGCCAAAACTTGGGTTGCAAAAAGACTCAAAAGACAGGAAGTTGCTCACAACGTGGTCTCTTTGTACAGCCTCATTTGAGTCGAGCACCAATTTTCCCTTGCACTTGAGAATAATTGAAACAACACACTGAAGTCACAGCACAATGAATGAGTCTATAACAAGTGTCCTTGGCAACAGGAGGGATTGTTCTATTATTACCCATACAGACAAAACAAAAGCTAAACCTCAGATCTGCAGAGGTTTTGAGTAACTTCACTCCAGGAATTATGTGTCCTGGATTTATAATATCCAACAGTAGTACAGAGAAGCAGGACTTCATACCGTGCAGTAAGAGATCTGGTCTCACACTGAAAAATGCCCTTGATTCGTTTGTGCTGAACTCTTTTCAGCCTTTTTGAAGCTGATTTGGATAATGAATAGGTTTACTGTAGCAGTCAAGAAGCAACCATTAAAGAACAAATGGCAGAAAGCAGAACATTTTTCATTTACAAACCAGAAAAAAACAAATGTTCTGCTGCAGAAGAGCAGCGACCACGCTTAATACACCTACACAGAGGATGAAAAGTCCACAGCTTTTCTTTATGGATGAGATCACTTCAAAACCCTATTTCTTTTTGAAGTAATTACACTCATCAGGAGAGGCTTGCCCTGCCGTGGTAACAACACATCGAGAGTTTTTTGTACCAAATTGAAATGTGCCTTTCTGAAGCTCTCAGTCTTACAGGGTCATGATGACCCATGAGATCTGTCCCATCAAATGAGGAGAGGAGGGCTGGTGTTGCTGTCATCTGGTCTATATGGATTTTCTGAAAGTGATTCAACAGATAAGAGCTCTTCTAAAACATGAAGTCTTGAAATTTAAGGACAGGCTGCCCCTTGTATCTTCACTCCTTGCTTGTTCACACTTACAGCGAGAGACTGTGACTGGAGGAGGTGGAGCAGGTATGTCACGAGGCAGGACATGAGCTCAGAGATATGATGCTTTTCCATTTCTGGCATCTGCTCAATTCAGTTTGAATTCACAGCTTGGATACGACCCACTTCACTTTCCATTACAGTATAGGCTTTGTCAACAACTCTTGAAGGAAGGCGGGTTCGCCATATGCAAAACTACTGTGACATCTTCACGACAGCAAGGATGGAAGTATTTCCCTTTGTAAGTATTAAACTGGCATGACACAACAAATAAACATCTGGAAACTGATATCATTCACCCCACATGAATTTGCTGATGGCTGATGTTTGTAAAAACGGCTGATGTTGGCCGTTACACATTCCTAATTCAAGTCAGTTGTGAGTAGTTGGATGTATTAATAGTCTTGACGAAGGAAATTGGACAGGGTAATTGTGAACCCTTTATGGTACATTTTTTCCCCAACATGATTTATGAAAAAGTAAATAATAATAATAGATAATTTAACTTGCAAAACTTATACAATAGGTTTTTCATTACAACAAAAGCCAGCTTTGTAACAGATAACTTTGCAACACGTTTTCAGGATTAGTTTGACCTCACATGAAAACTATTGGAGGTGTTTTCAGTTTTATGGTTCATGTGTAAAAGCACCAAAGGTGAAAGGCAGATGAGAAATACAGTGAAAAAATATTCTGCTGGGAGCTTACCACTTGACATAGAGCAGCACAGAAAGGCTGACGAGGTCCTGCTTGGAGAAACCGGTGTAGTCCACTAACTGGCTGGGCCAAAGTGGAGCTGCAGAGAGAAACATAAATAAAGATAAACATAAACTTAACACTCCATTCCAGCTGTAACTTATTTAATTGTTTGACAGGAGTGTGCGCCAATGTTTTAATACCGTAGTGATGCAGAGCTCGTGTAAGCAGCAGAGCAGCACAGGCCAGTTTGGCAGGCGGCGGCGTGGTCAGAGCCGAGTAGAGGAGTGACAGCTCGCAGATGTAGCTGAAAAGGTGAGCGGTCCGTCTCTCCAGAGGGAGCAGAGACAGCAGAACCTCCCCATAGTCCAGCAGTGTGGGACTCTGATGGGAAATCCAATTCAATGAGTGCTTTTGCTCCAACAAGAGTCAATCATTTGCTGTCTCACATTCATGAGGATTGTTGTGCTCACCCTGATCTTTCCCTCCAGTACAGCGACGACCTCTCCCATCATCCGAACCAGGTCCTCATATTTGTAGGTGTTGTCTGTGAGCCACACAGCCTCACGGATGGTCAGGATTTCTTTACTGATGTAGCTGAAAAGAGAAGAAACAGATTTAAAACATTCTCTCTTCAGAAAGCAAGACACAAACCTAAATAACGTATATGCTGTTCAACATGAGTATAGCCACATTCACACACTGATGTTTTGGCCAGTTTTTGCCGATGTATAAGGAAAGCCATGTCCAGCTAAGTCAGGTCACGCAGAACAAAGTTAAAATCAATGGGGCAGCACGGATGTCTGTTGGGAATGTTGATACATTTACAAATAAACCCAACACTGTTGTAAACACCAGCAAGCTTAGACCTCCACTTCCCCTCAGTGACATCTGTGTTTATCACTTTGCAAATACTGGAGCCTTCCCGTAGTTCAACGTACATCAGAGACCTCCAGCAGAGAAGTAGCATCCCATTAACAGCTGGGTCACAGTGGAAAGCTCGGACCGTGTTTGGCACCTTTACACATTCTTCCCCTAACTGAAAAGACCTCATTAACTTAGCACAACGTGGATCAACTTTAAACAACCGTTTGTGTACTTCCACTGTCAGTAGTGAACGCTACTGGCATTTACAATCTCAGCACAAACACCCAATAGCACTTACATTGTGCTCTATAATAGGACGGGCAGCTGGATCGGATCAAGTCTGAGCCTGAGCCTGAGAAAATGGCAGGCCTTCCTGTTTCTCCACTTTAGATTTTTCCACCTGCGCACTTCAAAATTGGCCTAGGGAACGCGCTTTTTGATAATCTCTCAGCACTGGTCAGTTACTAAAATATTTTGATGTGTGAGTGTGGCATAACTATTTCTTGGTGATAGTTTTTATTTTCATTACTGCTCACTTTGGAATTCACATTTCAACACTGAATGTATGTTTTTGTGTGTATTTTCTTCATTACTATCCATATTATTTTATCAAGAGTGGAACATTTCAATTATCTTTTACATTTTCATAATATTTGATTAAATATATCTTATTTTTTTTACTATTTTTGTAGTCTATAATTTATTGTCACTTAGTTTAGATAACTTATCTTTGTTTGATTTTTTGTTATTTATTATTCTAAACTTATTTTATGGATGATTATTGTTGCTTGTCTTTTGTTTTTTGGAGCATAATGGTTTATCATTAATGCATTTAAAGTTCTGGAAATATCAATAATTATTCCAAAATCTGCCAAAATAACAGGAATTTCAACCATATCATCAGACAAGAATTAAAAAAATGTAGAGGGTCAGCATGTTTGCATCCTCACCGTGTACAAACAACCATGCAGGCGATTCCCAGTAACTGGAGTCTAGCTTTGGGAACAGAGCGCAGGGCTAAGTAGCGGTCCACACATCCTACGGTTACATGCAGCGTCAGACTGGAGAAGTCCTTCATGGTGGTCACCTCCACGAGCCAGTCCACCAGGATGTACCTGAAGATGAGAAGAAATTCAATATTAGGGGCATTAAATAGTGAAGGTTATCAATACTCATGTCTTAGAGGCAAGACTAATTCCATTAGTTTCTGTAAAGCTGTGCTCTAGCAAATATAATATGATCCTGAATTTGGTCTTGATGGCTGGAATGTTGAATTAAAGGCACTCTGGTGCTGTACATCTCATGTTTTGCAAGAGACTACCCATAATCTTCCCTCTGAACAAAGCTGTACTTCTTAACACTGCTGGTCTAAGTGGATAACTTTTGGTTGGAAAACATCTCATCTTTCTTTCTTTAACAGTTAAAGGCAAAATGAGTTAATTCTGCCACCAGGGGGCAGTCAATCAAAAAGACAAATAGATACAGGCTGCCTGATCCACACTCCTCCACTGCTTACTTTTTGTATTGAATTGAGTACTTTATCCAATTTTGAACAGCACTTCATAGCATTTATTTCCCAAACAGTAAATAGAGATGGGAATCGAAAACCAATTACAGTTGAGAATCTATAAAAATTCCCTCAAGGAATCAATCCGATTATTCCTTATGCTGATCAATCCCCTTATCAATTGCTTTCATTTTTTTCTGCATGCTTTGTAAATGAAGGATGTCACTCTCTCATTAGAGGCAGTCGGCAGGAACGACAACAAAGAAGGTGAAGCTGCGATCATGGCACACAGGGGGCAGAAGTGTTCAAAGTCGTGGCATAATTTTTGACAAAAAAGATACTGTATGTACTGTACTGTATGTTCAGTGGGTAGAAACAACAGCAACTTACAGAGACATATGTCTATGCAGAATGGAATTAAACATCTGGAGTGACATGTTTGATAGTGTGGGCACAGAAAAGTTGCGTAAGCTGACATTTCTGGCACAAAATATCTACAGGAATCTGATCGATAAGCATATTTGATAATGGAATTGGTTTCAATAAAATGTATCAATTCCCATCCCCAAAACCAGAGTTTTCCCATGTAACAGAGGGAGTGCCACGCGTTAAAGTCCAAACATTTTCAGGAGGGATGAACATTATTAGTGGTATGAAATCCATATCAGGAGATAATTGCTTTAAAAGCTAAATACCGGTATCAGCAGATATGAAAATCACTGCAGATATTTACTGCCAATATTGTATCAAAATACATTTGCATGAAGCTCCGCACATTTTTGCTTGTTAATTTTAAATTGCAAGTAAAAGCTGCCAAAAAAGGTGGATTTTATGTTCAGCAGATTAGTAAACCAGTGTTTTTAGCTCTTACAAAGCATAAGTGTGCTGTCACTTTTAAGGATATATTTGCATATAACAGCTGTACATCAGTTGTTTCTATATATGTATCAATATCTGCCAAAATAAGTTTTAAAATACCTGCATATCAGCAAAAAACCAATATGGTGCATCCTAAATATTCAGATTACCCCCAAGACACGGAGTCACAACACTCATTAGTATCTCTTTAGGCCAAAACAAACACAATTTAAGATGGAACCAGGTAAAGAGGCTGGTGTAGGTGATTGTGATGCCTCTGTGAGCCAGCAGTAGTTTTATTTGGATATATAAAATCACCCTGATTGATAAGAAAGGGCAGAGGAGAGTCCTTTACATCAACCACTGAATGACGACCCACTCATGAAGTGGAGTGAGTACAAGCAAAGCAAGGCTGAGAGCATTACTCTTTTGTAAACCTATTTTCTGTTGATTTCATATGGATGCGTGTGTGGGTGCAGACTTTCTACAAGAGCTCTCTGTTTTTTCCCCTGAAGGCATTTTTGGTGCCGCTGCGCCTTGAGTGATACGTCCGTGTGATCTATCCGTCTGTGAAATTCATTCATGGAACAAAAACTGCGGTTTACTGTTTAATAATACACCTTTGTGTCATTTTTTGTTGTTAAAACTCTTTGGGAAAAAAGCAGCAGAAGTTTTCAGAGCCCAGCAACAATCCTCTGCACAACTAGGTGGTGCCTCCTTGGGTCACACTGGTATAAGGATGGGGCTAGAGGTGGAGCTTTACATTAATTTGGGAGCTTGAGTGACAGATCTCTTGGATTACGGTTAATTGCTGGAGGAGCAGATCGGTACAGGACAGCACCTTCAGGCAGAAGATCCCACTTTTTGTGACACAGTCTTCAATATGCTATGATGCACGATACCTTTTTAATATCAGTAATTCTAGATATTTAATTTTAAAGACAGTCTTGATCAAACTTCTTCCTGAGATTCTCACTTTCCTCGACAGGGCATAGTCGGGCACTGTTAATTTCAGTCCGTTTCATAACCGGCGAAAATCTCCGCACAGGGGCTTAAATTCTATGAGAAATCTTTGGTGTTTGTTTCATCATCTTTTCTGTGATATGATTACAGACGGCTAAGATGATCAGACAACGTGAGTCATCACCATGACTAAAACAGGATCATCTAATTGTCTTTACAGATATTATTTACCAGCAGGCTGTGATCATTACGTTCTAGTCATGGAGGACTTAATGTCTACCTCATGGTGTCCTTGATGCCACGTTTCAGGATGGCCTGAGTGCTGTGTCGTGACGTCTGGTTACAGCTGAAGAGCTGAGCCACCAAGTCCGAGCAGGCTTTGGACTCCAGACCCAGAGGATTACCACTGCTGCACACTTTGGCCAAGGAGACCTGGGGAAACAGACTGTGTGTTAAATAAAATATTTAAACTGACAGGCAAATCCAGATATTCATGAACTTCTGTGCAGCACAGAGAGTGCTGAGTCTTTAAACAAAGGACTGAACAAGTATTTTAGCTTTTCCACTCACTTTGTTCTAGGTCTTTGGGATTTTAGAATTAATTTTAGTAATGAATGAAATAAAGTCAATGGAAACACAAGCTTGAGAAGTTTTTCATTTTTTCCTCCAACGTAAAAAACATCTGAAAGTTCTTCACAGTAAGCGTTTTCTTTTTTTTAAATAAAAAAGCAGCTGTAAACAGAGGGTTCCTCCACAGTTACATAAAAAACACAAAGGAGATGCAGAGGTCCAGACCAAAATGTGCAGGCGTTGGTTTCCTGTCCTTCACTATTTTAAAATTGGCAAAGGCATTTTGGGACCTTTCCAGGGTTTCTCTTCACTTTTTTAATCAAATAAAAGACTTAAATACCCTTTAAACACCCAAACTTTTAACAAGTGTAACAAAAAAACAGCCACAAAAACTTTGACATGAAGCACTCAGCTCAAAATGACCTGTATGTTGCAGAAAACTCCTAAAGGAATGTGCTACAGTGAAGGATGCTGGCTGTTCAATAATAAAACACTTGACTTAAAATAGATTTAAGAATTTATAAAGTACTCATCCTCATTTAAAAGGTACATGAAAGCCAAACTATTTGAGATTAGGATGATCAGGTGGTCGTAGCCTAAGTGCCATCTAAAATTTAAAGCCACTGTCAGGCATAAAATAAGATTCATACATTTATGACCCTCCATTTCAAAAAATCTCATTCAAGCTTTAAAAAAAACTTTTGCAGGAACCCCGAATAAAAAACAATCAAAGGTAACAAGACATTGTAAAACTGAGACAGTAAACAAACATTTCTCAGTCAAAGAACTATAAATATTTAAGACCTCTTTAAAGTATAAATTAGAACCTATTGAAGATCATTCATTTCATTCAATCTTAAATATCAAATTTAAGATCGAATAAAATGATTCAAATTCAGGAATTTATCTTCTTGTGGTTTCATCTGATGTATGTTTTACTGGAACTAATTCACCTTTTTGTTTTTTCATCAAACAAAGTGGGTTAAATTGTGAGCATAAGCAAGAATCTTAAGAGTCTAATTAATTACAGTCAATATTTGTTATTTTGATCAGGGCTGAATCTGGTGAAAACAACCTATAGCAGGTTCAGTTTGAAACAATATTGGTATATAATATTTTTTGCTGGTTTCCAGTAGGAACCAGTTTGACACTTAACATTTCAAAATCAGGGTTTTGGCAACAAAAGCCTGAGGGTTCATCATGTTTGTCACTTCTCATTCAGCATAACAGCGAGGCTTTTAAAAGGGAATAAACAAATACTCTAAGTCAACAACTGTCGAGCCCTCTCGAAGCCTAAATGCTTCAATAAAAAGAACCTCCAGCTGTGGGCAGATGGAGGAGCGGGAAATAAAAATAGAAATGAAACAGATGAAAAGCTGTTGAATCAAAATCACTCTCTTTTGTGTTATCATGCTGAATTGCTGAAGGAGATCCAATTCACAGGCTGACAACAGGTCATTACAGGACTCAAAATGCACACGAACACATCAAATCTGACTGCTGCTTCCACTGAACAGTAATTATGTGCCTTCAGTCTCACACACCTGTGCCTCCCAGCATCCTTTGCCAGCATAGTCCCTGAGAGTTCGCACGTACTGGAGGTATCTGCCTGGATCAGCCATCTGAAACACAAAACAAAGTTACTCTAAAATCATTCTTATACAATACTGCAGGGCGGTGCCTGTTTGAATCTAGTGTTTTATTTTGATGTTTCCACTCCTTTCAAGATATCTAAAAGATATTTATTATTTAAATATGCTAAACTGTGGAGGCTTGACTCCTAAATAAAGAGATAAATTATTGAAAAATGCAGTATTTGAGTTTTGCACTTCTATTTGAGAATAATTTAATGGCATCTCTTGTTGGTGTGGATGGTGATTATGACCAGATGAGGACAGGATTCTTCACATTTTCAATGTCAAATCTGAGACTTTTAAGGAACTGATTACCACTCGAATGTCAACAAAATGAAAAGCATTTTCCTATACCCTGCTCCGTAGAAGCATCATTTGTTGTCACATGAATAACCAAATGTAAAAAAATGAACACAGAACACTAATTGGACACGCTTGTACAAAGATGGTCTTTGTCAAATTTAAGACCTTTAAAATATAAAATGAAGACTTTCCCAGAGCTTCTACGGTCTTATATTTCAAAAGTCTTATGTAAGACTAAACAAGACTGTAAGAATAATATCTTCTAAAACTTAGAGATAATTTTTCTCTCAAATACTCAATGATGCTTAACCTTTGATTTACTATTAAAAAATTTTTTTAAATTCAGGTCACGTCCGTTGAGGCTTCAGGAGGAGGGGATAGTGAAGAGTCAATAACTTTTTTTCAGAGTGCAATTATGCTAAAGCGCCATAACAAGACTCCAATATCAGTATGCCTCGAGGCATTCACAACACTTCTATGATGGCATATTTGTGTAAATTCACACAATAATATACCTTCAGGTTGCTCATGAGAGCAGGACACGATGAGAACTCCCCATACACACAAAGGCAGAGAAAAACACATTGTCCTGTCCCCAACTGAGTCCAAGTGTCCCCCCCTCACCAATTTTGCTACTAACTCAGGAGAAAAGCTACTGGGGGGGTTTACTTGTTCCCTCATTCCATCTGGTCGTAATGTCTGCATGTACAAAGTTTTAAGTGGCTCAATCCTACAGGGAATTTTAACATCTTTAATCAGTCCCCTGTGGTTGCTCACTGAACTTCACGTGCTCCGAATGAAAGTCGGGGTCTATTTTAAACTACTGAACTCGTGTAACACATTAATGCTGAGTAGAATATTTACTTTTTGTTTTCAACAGCCTAAAAAGAGTAGTTTCATTTATGAGAGCAGTAAACACATGCAAGAATGATCAGAAAACTGAAGGAGATCAAGACTCACGGCTGCTTTACGGTTGTGCTCCCACAACATGTAGGAGCTCTGCAGACAGCCTGCCTGTGAAGACTCTCTGAGCATCGAGATGGCCTCCGTATGCCTTTCATCTTCCTAGAAAAAAAAAAAAAAAAAAGGGATATGGGTCCGGCGAAAGGTCGTGCTGTGCACAGTGAAAGCCCGTTCTGTTTCTAGACGGTCAAACACTGTCTCATAAACACACAAGGCCCGTGTCATGATGTGAAACATGAAACAGGGTTTGAAAATGAAATCTAAAAATAAGGCAAAGACAACAGTTGTGCCTGTGACGGCAGCACTGTGCTTTTCATGTTGATTAGGGCTCATAGAAACTGAGTAAACCACAACCAAACAGAAACAGCCTCACTTCAGGACTTACCTCAAACAGCTGCAAAACTCTGGCCAAACAGTGCAGCAAAGGTCCTCTCTTCTCCTGTAGAAGAGAAAGAAATACAGTGATGAATATATTACCTAAAAATCTGCCTGAGAAACACACCTGTTCCTTCAAAACTGTCTATGAAGTTCATTTCCTGTTTTTGTAATTGACCAGTGAGCAGTAATGGTGATCAGTCTCCATCCTGTTTTTGTTTAGGTGTCACATGTACGGCTTTTCCATGACTAGACATCAGCTTAACTCGGCTCGACTTTACCAGTTGTTTCGGTTTTCCTTTTGTGATTGTACCAAGTCCCTGGCACAGTTTAACAAGTGGAGCTAACAACAAGAGCAGAGCCTCCTGATCAGCCACTGAGGAGATCTGCCTATTTACTCTACTGACACTGCAGAAGCTGATCTCGAGCTAAATCAGAGCAGAAAAGTTAAAATCTCACGAGAGACACCTACCACGTTGCTGTCACACTCAGCCTTTAGGCGGTCAAACACCACCGCCTTGCAGCAGCTGCCGGTGGGCGACCACGGCGGGCGGATGAACACCCAGATGAAGGGATCCGTCAAAGGAGAGTGGAGGCTCTCTGCGAGGCTGAAAAAGTGGGATGCCTTACGACCACAAACATCCGCCCGGCCCTCATCGCTAAGCAGCGCTGCAGGGGGAAAGACAGCAAAAGTAAAGGTGAGTTCATCGTAGAGATCATCAGGAGAGTTTCACTATTAAGGGCATGTTGGACAAACAGATTTATTACCCACAGTCCAAACTTCACTTTATAATAACTGTTTTTTCATTTTTATGCAAGCCACCTCATGATTATTAAGGGTGCGCAATATCAATGAACTCATTATTGCTGATATGGATAACTGTTACTTGTCAACAGCACCAATCTCTCACGGTGAAACTTGATTTGTGTTGGTAACAGATGTGAAGCAAGAAAAATGGCATCTTGTTCCTAAATACAGGGAATATAAACATATATATGCATATATATACATATATATACATGTATATGATAGTTTGATTTATAAAAGGAGACATTCAGTGACAATGAGGTAAACTATTGCGGTTAATTTGTACATTCTGCCAAAATATGTGGTATAAATGGGCATTATGTATGACCAAAATGTTGGTTGAAAATACTACCAAAAATGATCATATCTATCTGTATTATTGACAAGCTGAATAGACATTTTTCCAATAATAATGTGCATCCTGTATAACACTTATTTAGCTTAACTATTAATTTACCTGCAACAAGAGGTATTATGGTTTTTTTGTTCATTGGCTTGTCTGCCTGTGAGCAAATTAACTCAATACGTTTTTTACCGATGTTAATGACCTTTTCAGGGAATGTTGTTCATGGCACAGGGAAGAAGTTATATGATTCTGGTGGTACTAAGAATCTGGACACGGATCCAGGAATTTTAAAAGCAATCATGAACTCTGCAAGATGGGGGAGTATTTCACATATTCTCTAATAACTCAAAATAATTCTCAACTGATTTCAAAGAAATTTTCAGGGAATGTTGGTCATGGCACCGGGGAAAAGGTTTTCAAGTTTGGTGGTGTTTGTTCTTCTCGTTTCTGTCCATCTCTAAGCAAGACAACTCAGAAGCCCTAAACAGATCTGGATGACATTTTCAGGGAATGTTGGTCATGGCACAAGGAAGACGTGACTAAATTTTGGTGGTGATCTGAAACAGATGTGGATCCAGAAATTTTTTCCACAATATTTGTTAACATTGCCCCAGAGGGCAGTTTTCTACATTTTCCAAAATAACTTGGCAAAGAATGTTAGAGAGGTCTTTGAGGTTTGTGCTCTTAGAGCACTTCTTGTTCCCTGTATTTTTCATCTGGAAGCCAAATTCTTGACTCTTACATTTGTCAGCAATCTTTTCCCTCTTTTGTATGTAATTACCATATGAATTGTACGAAAGAAAAGGAAATAAATTGAAAGAAAAACAGTATAAGAGGAAAGGAAAGCTTGGTGAAGTGTAGATGTATTCAGATATGTTTTGGTCAAAGTGCCATCTAAATTCAAGACTTTTAAAAAAAAGTAAAATATCATATCAAAAGCATAAAACAGAGTAACTAGTTAGTCTTTGTAAATGTGAGGTTGGTTTGGAGAGTTTAACTTACGTCCTTCGTTGTACAAATAAGCAATCCCTAGCTTTATGGCAGCTTCAAAATTCCCTTTCTCAGCAGCTCTGAAAATACAAAAGGGGGAAAAAATCTTAGGCACAAACTTAAAGGGACATAAAAAACATGCACAAGAATGGTTTTTATTGATGTAAGTGACTTTACCTTTCAAAGAGCCATAAGGTGTTAGGACATGGCCAAGTGTCCCTGAAACTGACCTTAGCCCAAACACTGGAGTGGTTGTCAACAATGTCCCGCAGCTGGGAGTGAACCTGTGATGGACAACATTGAGATTTAAGTCCACTACGTGATGTGAATGCAAAACACATGAACACTTCTGGGAGGCTCGGCACATGAGTACTGGAGGTGGTGTAGCAGTGTTAGTGTGTCCATGAAGTTTACTTACTGCTCTAACAGACAGCAGGTCCTCTGCAGAGAGACACTGAAGCACACAGAGGAGGACCTCCTCAGGTAGAGACAGCAACGTGAGGGCTGGATTTCGCTTACGGACCCGCTTCCGTGCTGGAACCGAGTAACATTTTGAACAACGGCAGTGGACTACTGAAAGAGAGGGAAAATCCACACGTTAGCATGAAGTCTGGCACCCTTCAAGATGCTCCTCATTTCAGAGCAAGATACTGAACAAACTCTCTGGGTGTAAATAAAATTACCCTCGAGTATTTCACATCTTAGTGTGGGGCTCACAGGCTCATTCTCACATTAACGTCAAAGCAATATTTGGACTTCATTTAAAGCAGGCTGGTCAGGCACAGACAGGATCGGGCTAAATCTAACCATCCATCCTCTAATGCCTGACATAAAGCATGAGGACTGGAATAGATCCTGTAGACTCTGGTTGATGAATAGAACAAAATGTACCAGCAGCCCTTTTTTTCTTAAACCAGCTATTTGGTTTCAACCAGCAGCTCAATCAAAGACGTATAACACTGTAATCAAGGCTTCAAACAACAAGCTTTTTCATCAGAGGAAATGTTTCAACTATTAGAAAAAATGCTCATTTTGTACTGTTGATCAACAGAAAAACAAGCAATATTGAGACTGGAGAGTGTTTCTGTTGCAGCTTTAGCCTAAAAAGCTGATTTAGCTGCAACTCAACCTTCAATAAGAGGCAAGATAAGCTTTTTGAGCATATATGAGATGATTTATCACTATTATATTTGTTTCTACTGCAAAGTGTGAGCTTCATTTTGTGGTCGTACATAATAAATGTCCAAGTATCAAAAACCTTGATTCTATGCACATCTTTTCTGTAACAAATCACAATCTCCAGCCCTGTAAGGTAGCGTTGGGTGGTTTACTGAAAGCCATTTTTCTAATGGAAAATAACATTTGAATTGCTATAAAGGCATTTATCCAAAAGCACTACCTGTTTTCTAATCCATCACAAAAACAGAAGTCCACACATATTGAATATTGGGTAATTTGTGTTTTCATTCACTTTTCCAGATGTTGCCAACCAATTTGTGCAATATTGGCAGAGCTTTTTTAGACAAAACTATGACTGATCATTAAGTTTCTGCTCCTTTAATATCATTAATCATTAAATTAATGAGGATTTCATCTTTATTATTGCATAACAAATGTTGCAAAAATATTTGTGCAATCTGAGCAGTTCTAGCTTTTCTTTGGTTAAAAAATGTGACTGAAGATCATTAAGTTCCTGCGCTTTTCGCCATCATACGTCATTAAAATGACAATGATTTAATCATTATGGGCACCTTTCCTACTGTTGCCTATATTTGTGCGCCTAAAAAAGAGCTCTGCCTTTTTTAGTTACAGTGTGACAAAAGATCTTTGAGTTTATGTATTTTTTTTTTTTAACTATGAATCATTTTTACATTTTGATCACCTTTCAACTGTTGCTAAAATATCAGTTTTGTTCCCTTTCTTTTGGCTAACATCTGAGCGAAGATCATTACATTTCTGTACTTTCTGATGTCCTAATTTATTTTTTTACATATAAATTATGATACAATATTGCCAACATGTTTTTTGCACTTGAGACAATACTGTCTGTCTTTTGGTTAGAAACATTACTAAAATTTACATTTCTGCATTTGATTTTAGATTTTATCATTACGAATGAATTACAAGTGTTACTAAAGTATTTTTTGTGATCTAAATAGTTCTCTCTTTTTTAAGGTTATAAGAATGACTGAATATCATTAAATTTCTTGTTTTTTGATACCACAGGTCTTTAGAATAATAAAGACTTTATCATCTCAACATGTGGACTCTTCCGTGTATATACATTTTTTGACAACCTCAGGCTATTATGGCTATGGGCGTGTTGTACCAATGTTGTTGAACAAGACTAACTTTCTTTTTGAGTAAACCTAAAAATCTTGAGACTCAAAAAAACAAAAAGAAAACTATAATTGGATGTATACATTTCTATAGGTGTGGTATCAGCCAAGCTTTAAAAGAGGATCAAGTCAACATTTATAATCCTGGTACTGTGGTTACCATGTGTTTCTTTACTGGGGACATATTTATATGTAGAGAGAGTAATGCCAATCATCTTTAATTTATTGAGATCTGATTAAAAAGGGGAGGGGGGCTATGGTATGTTAGCTGATGAAGCTAAGTAGGTGATGGCTTCATATTCAAAGTGCCTTACGTTAGGTGTCACCGGGTGGTCTAGTGAAACCATATGTTAGTCTATAATAACGTTAAAATTCAAGGAAGGTCAACCCCTCATCTAAATATTTATAAAAGCACACAATATCTTGTATTTAAACATTAAATGCTTGGTTTTCTGAGGATGGTGCACTGAGCATCTGGATCTGAAGCCATATGAAGTGAGCGCCCAAATTTCCCTCCCGAGATTCAAACGCAACTAGAGCTATTAACCATGAAGTTTAGTCAGTTTGTTATTATTAAATGAGTAAAAATCAATATAGATATTAATGCTGATCAATAGATATTGGTTTAACACAAACACATCATAATGATCCTGAATTAAAACGCACTTTATCACAGGAAGTATCCATGGCTACCCCCGTTACTTTGGCTAGGAGCTAGTCAGAGAGCCGGCTGGATTAACTTTATCAAATTACACATGATTCACACACAAACAAAAATACAACTACGTGATAAATGCGTGCTAAATATATTTTGAGATGAGAGCTAAACTATAGACAGCTATGTTACTTACCGCCTGCTTTCATTGCAAGTGAATGGTATCTCCTTTAACAGCAGTGCCTGTAGCTTCAGCTCTGAGCGGCCTCTTATTTTAATACTTATAAGCTAATACATTCAAAACTAACGTGCAGAATACGTGAGACTATTTCCAGGGTGTCATTAAAGCTCTCAGCCTCTGTTATGCTGCAGTAAATGTCTAATATCTTTAACAACTTCTGTGCTCCAGCCCCAATTCAAATTCAAGCACGCGTCCTCACTGTGTACGCCCCGCCCCTACGCCGCTCTAGGACCGCCCGCGCCTAGCGTTTAAACTGTAATCGCAATCTGATTGGTTCAAAGAGCTAACGCCCATCCGCCGCATAATGGCCCAGTGATTGGTCACACCGGAGGAGGCCCATGGTGATTGGTCGGAGTTTAAAAATAGAGAAATTCTAGGATGCGATTGGACGACGTGACGCAATTTCGAAGTACGCGCTCGTCACTACATGAATGTGATTGGTTGACCTGAATATGAGGCAAGTAGACGGGCCCTCCTTCTCTCAGGGGATTGTGGGAAATGTAGTGGGGAAAAAGAGGCAGTTTAAAGGGACTCCATTTAAAGGGACAGACGCAGAGTCAGCTCTGGGGAGTATGTCTCATATCATAAGAGCATATATTGTGGGTAAAAAAAATGGGCAACTTGGGATACAACGAAGGGCTCGTCAAATTTATTTCACTGACTGTAGGCTATGTTAAAAATATGGTTGACTATTATTAATTAGACATCTTAATTAGACAACAGCATTTTACCAAACTGAAGAACTATAATGCTTTCTTATTGGCATTTCTTTTATATCACAGCGTAAAAGTCAATTATGTGTCCTTTTCATCTAACTAACTGAATTTACTAGTTGTCTGGGGATCCTGTATTTCATGCATGAACAACTTTGGACCACATTATTGTTGCTCTCAGTTTCAGAGCGCCAAATTGTTACAAATGAAAGAAAAAGCAAACAATCCTTTTAATTAAACAAATTGTAAATATTTAGCCTGTATCAGAATTTCTGTGTTTATGTTCAAGATCAGGAACAAACAGTTAAGTTAATGGGCTAAACATGGAGTTAAAGGTAATTTAAAGTATTTTTCAATGCATTAAACTACATTTTTTTCAACTGAGTAATTTATCTCAACTTTAGTGTTACCAGTAAGTCCAACAGAGAATAAAAAATGCTTTAAAAAGACATTTGGCCAGGGAAAAGTGGCGAAAATCTTAGTAGCTGACAGTGTTTTCATTTACTTTGACTTGAATTTTTCACCAAAAGCAATATTAAATCTTCATTAGAGACATTTACAGAAATCATAACAGGAAATTATGTCTAATTCCTTTCAAAAGATAAGATAAAACCAGCAATTAAAGGCTATTTGGGAAATGATTTCCATTTTTCATGGTGAAATTAATTTGCCTGTGGTGTTGTAGTGGCAAATCAGACTGAAATATTAAATGGCTGATTTCATGAAAAAATGACGGTGACACTGAAAGTAAGTAGCCACAAATTCCTTACAAGGCACAAACGTACTTTTAATCAAATTTTATTACATGAACATTTCAGTGACAGACTCTGAGTTGTGCAAAGTGTGGCTTTGGTATTTTAGACTGAAACCCCTCATTTAGCCTTTATTTCAAACATTCTATGTTAACTTACTTGCCGTGTGATCACCCTAATTCTCATTCCATTATATATTAGTTAAGCAGACTTTCCTATGAAGTAAAAAATATACCACATAACACTTAACATACAAACACTTCACCCATCCATCCCACAATCCAAATCCATGAATTAGGATCTACTTTGTTCTCCAACAAAATATTGATCTTAATTTTGTCTTTTTTGATTTAAGCCTTTCATGAAAAATGTTTTAGTGCCTTTTATCTGTTTGGCTACAGCATGTAACATTTGTAGATTTATTATCTAAATCCTCTGGAGAGAGGGGAATGTGCCTGAGTGAACTGATAGGTCACATATTTAACTTCTTATCAGCAAGTTCCAACTGGTCCAGATTAGACAGTTTACAAATAAAGAAATCAATTCAAATATTGGATTTTGGCATGCCCATAAACTCCTCTGTTTCAGTTCTGCTAAGAACAGGCTGCTTGGGTATAAATTCTCATGAGATGTTTCCAACCACATCCCGCGTAAGAAGAGGCTGTGGCTTTAGCTCTCTAGGGCTGTGCTCTAATGTTTACCATGGCTGTACAGGCATAATCCTTTCCTCTGGATCTCCCTGTTGGCTGGGGAAACTCCTGGATTAAGGAACATCTCCCATCTGGTGAAGGTGGTATATTTCCTTATTGCATCATGAGGGAAAGAATTTCAAACTTACTGTTCGAGCACACATTTTATGAAAGGTGGTGCAAGAACTGGAGAGCGGATGCATGTACATAATGATATGGCGTATGTAATGTTTGGACAATATGTATCCTTTCAGCATGTCGGGAAGTGTTTAAGAAGATATGTTATTGTAGTTAACACAGTTATCAATGTGTTTTTTTGATGCGTTAGTTGATAGATTCCTGCTTGTTTCCCACTACTCCCACACAGATACTCTCCTTTATATTCCTCAGTGTTTGTGAGACAGAGCAGAGATGCAAGTAGATATACATATGGACTAAGTCATCATGTGACGCCGTCTCTGAGAAAATTACTACATGATTAAGACAATTGTTTGGGATCCCCGTTGTGAGTAATGGCTTCTTCTCAGGGTGAATGGCGCTGCTTGATTGTTGGCCCTTTGAAGTAAGCCATAAAGTGGCACAGTACACAAGCAGAGCTGTTTGTTCCTCTCAGGCTCCCCGTTGACCTTTACATCCCCTGCTCATCCAATCTCATCATTACCTAGGGGTTTGACATCACTGACTATCACACAGTATTCACCTTTAAGAAGAAGAAAATGCTGTTGAATGTTTGTTTTGTAGCTTCAGACATCTAAAAGTGATGAGGCATTTCTGACATCCTCCATATTTCCCTCTGCTTGTCCCCATCTATAACTCTACACGGGTTATATTCAATAACGACAACACGCTTCCAGTTCTCCCCGTGTTCAGAGCAGTCTCGAACTCCTGCCGCATCTCATACTGCCGGTGTTGTTTGATATAATTATGTTGTAGATGGCTGACCTCAGACCGTGCATGGGCCTGATACGTCCCAATTGGATGCAGTCCCTGTTTCCATAGAAACTCCTGCCTGTTTCTACCATTTTCTCGCTTAAACACTAAGTGACCAGTAATGGCAAGGGAAAAGCAATAATTTAATGCATTTTACATTGAACGACAATAATAACAGAAGCACTGACAGGACTCACCTGTGTTGCTCATAGTCTACAATTCTTTTTCCATAAGCATCCATTTTTCTTGACGATTATTTTATAGAAAATCCTTCTGCAGCAAGAGATGGAGTTTGATCTGAACTACACGGTGATAAATGAATTTTTTTGCTTGATATTTGAGAAGAAGTCAAGAGAGAGGAGACAAAGTCCAAAGGAGGCGCAATAAGGGTCAGAGAAACATAATGTTGTCCATCTCAAACAAAGGTTTCTTATTTATGCTCATGAAACAGTCAATAATAGTCCAGTTCAGTGAACTGTTTAGCTTATACTATTCAGAAACTCTCAGTGGTCTGTCTAATTTAAACCAAGAGCACCTCATCATATTTGTTTCTTTAACACTGAGATAGAGCTGGGCGGTATGGTTCAAAAATTACAGCCAAATGTTCCTGAACTTTGTGGCAATTTACAGTGTTTATCCTAATATTATTTTTTGAACTAAATAACAAATGTTTGTCGCAAAATCAAAATCAACTCTCTTTAGAACAAAAATTTCTAACATTTAATCATCTAAACTTATATCAATTAATTGTTTTTAACCCCATTTTGGCAAATTGGTAAATTTGTTAAGTTAGGATGGAGTTACCTGGAAGTCATATATTTGTCCAAAAATAAACGTGTGGTGTCTAAAATTGCTCAAATATGTTGACATTTTGAAAAAGGTGCTTAAAAGTGTTTTATGAGGGGGAAGTTTCTAGAAAATGAATCATTCAAGGGTTTTTAAAAAATGTCTGAAACTGCCCAAGACTCACTCCTCAGCCGTCCCATTCCCTTTTTAAAATGTGAAAATAAAATATACGGAAGTTCTCCAAGGACACAAATCTCTGCCAAGGTATTTCTGACATTGTAAGCTGAATTGCAACAGAATATAAGGAAAACTGCTCCACCTTGCAGTGTTCACAAATCCTTTAAGATTTTCCTGGATCCACATCCAGATTTGGATCAACACCAAAATCGTATTACCTCCTCCTTGCATCATGGTTAACATTCCCTGAAAATGTCATGAAATCTGTTGAGAACTTTTTGAATTGTCTTGTTCACACACAGTCAAACAGATGCTTACAAACATAACCACCTAGGCAGAAGTAAAAAATAAAACATCATGGGGTGCTGGTTTGGCGGAGTGGTAAACCATGAGGCTCATTTCACATATGCTTTGGCTGACCTGATTCAACTCATGCCTGAGGTCCAGAGTTTCATCCCCTGCGCTTCCTGTCGTTCACAAACTGATCCACTGTTTCTTTTCACTGTCAGTTAAAGGCAAAATCTCAAAACACATCTCAATACACTTGAAAAAGTAAGATAAAACACCCAACAATAGATGTTTTGGACTTTTATTTTTTTTTATTTGGTATCAAGAATTTACCAATACCCTTCTATTTCTATATCTGATATAAATATTCCTTTGATAAAATGTCATTTCCTAAGACTAAACATCTCACACAGGTAACCTCAAGCTCAATTATCATTTCAAGCTCTTTTTCACATGCAACCCCTTTCTAGAAAAATTCCCTCACTGGTTTGTTTACACTTGTCCCTACCAGCAATAACTTTCCTGCAATTTGCCTGTAAGTAAGATGGAATAATCCAAGGGCACTTGTAGGGATATTTCAGGGTTCAGGCACACAAGATGAAAACGTTCTCCCTTTAAAAAAAATTTCTGTAAACACGACATCCTTTCAAGGAATGTGTCAGTCCACACAAAAACAGCATGTGTGTTTTCTGGCTCCCAAAACGCCGGATCCGTGACCATGAAATGCTGATATGGAAAAAATTATATGTGGATACACCTGAAGTCATCTCCATGTGGACACACCTTAAGTCTGCAGCCCACACAAGTAAATTCAGGAAATGTGTAAAACCCCATTCACAAATGTACAAAAACTTTGAAAATGCCCTGAAGCTGCATGTGTGAACATAAACAGCTGGAAGTTTCTTTCATCTAGACTTTACCCTGAAATATCCCTGCCAGCCCCCTAGAATTCTTCCATCCCACCCCTCCATTGACTGACAAGAAAACTGTAGGAAATCTGTCTGGTGTGAGTGACAAGTGTGAACTGGCAAGTTAGGTAATCGTACATTAGGTTACCCTGATATTTCCAAGAAAATTTAGGAGTTGCATGTGTGAAGAGGGTTTAAAAGGGGCTCTATTCGCAGTTCTGTCTATAATCTTCCTCCGGAGAAGCACAGCATTCATCAGTGACAAAGTCAGAAGAATATCTTAATGAAAAAAAATCTTTCATCGATGTAATTGAATTTGTTCTTCTCCTGATTAAAAATGTACTAATATAAGAACTGGACATGTTTCGCAGCCCTCTGTTGAGACTGCAGGCTAATCTTGTTTGCTTGTAATTCAATTTGTCTGTGCCGGCTTGTGTGATAATTTTCTCCACCTGTCTCACAAACAGGTGCCGTGTCTGAAGCAGCATTTAAATTTAACTGGATCCCAAAACAAAGGCCTCATCTGGAGCAAACAGCAGGCAGTGACTCATTAAACACTCTCGTAGGGATGCACAGATGCTGTTGAGCTGGAATTTGAGGAAACATAAAAAGACACCAGGTATGTTTGGAGCAAATCCAGACCTCTTTATGTAACAGTGTTCACTCTGTTGCTTCTTCTTGGCTTTGAAACACTAGATTGTTAGGCTACAACAATACATAAGCGCTCAGTGCTTGGGTTTTAAAGTTCAGTCCTGCAGAAGTTCGAGGGGTGGATGAGTTGCTCCCAGCTGGTTTCCTGTAATGTGTCCTGACTATTTCCACCCCGTCTGCACTTTGCCCCCTTCAGGATCTCCACCCTGTTATCCAGTGTCTCCTCCACGCCCACAGTGAGCTTCCCAGCAGTGAACACAGACTGATTATTACAAAATATGCTGATGCTTATCAAACTCAAACTCAACTCTCTGTGAACTGAGCAGGTCTATTAGTCTCACCCACACAGACATTCACATCATCAACGTGGAATATAATCTTCATACTCTGAGGGTAGTTTGCCTATTTTAGCATTTTGCCAGTAGAGAGTGTTTTTTTTCTGCTGATGTACTATAATACTAAACTATAAATTTCCTCCAATCCCTGTAATTCAAGGAGACATGGGAACAGTACCAAGTGCGTCACAAAGAGTAAAATGATCCTTCACGAGATCGACTTGTTTGTGGAAAAGGACAGAATAAAAAATCAAAGTCTTACTATGTTGAACTAAACATAATTCCCCATAAGAGAAAAGGCTTTAACGTTTCAGGAAGATGATGAAAAGGTTCCATATTACCAGGAGTTAGGGCTGGGAATTATGGACCAAAAGTCATGTATTTATTATTTATTTTTATATTTATTTATACATGTTTATCTTTGAAGACAAAAGAAATGATTGCCACAGTAATGTGGTGCACTAACAAGTCCTTGCACATGAAATTCGTTAGCATCTTGGCACCTTTGGTCCATTCTTTTCAAAGTCTGTGGAATTTCTGAACTGTTTTTTCACATAAATGCCTGAAATAAGGTTTGTGGTGAAAACAAGTTAAAGAGATTTTGACATGTTTTTCTGTAGCAGGGGTGGGATACTGGTGGATCAGGGGCCACATGCGGCCCTCCTCCTCACTCAGTACGGCCAACATGTCATTTTCTAATTTCAACAAATGGCAAATAAAAGGAAAACAAGTGAATTCTGCTAAATGTGATTTAATTTGAGATGCCAGTACATCACCATGCACCACCTAAAATAAAAAAATGAGATATTTCTTGCTGGTACATGTTTTGTTCTTTTCAAGAACATAATGAACTTAAATGGGTGTAATTGATTTTGTAAAGTTTTTGCACTTGTAAATACATCAAGGGTACAATACTTTCCACAGAAATCTCTCCAACTAAAGTAAAAAATACAGATTTTTAAAGATACTCAAAAATTTACATGTTCACGAAAAGCCATTTATTAAAGTAAAATAAATAAACATAAAAGAAACAAAGCACAACACTTTGGCTCAAGGTGTTCACATACCATTTATTTTACAATGGAAATTTACATGTAAGTACAAATATACACTAGAAATATAAAATTATCATATTTGTATATACAGCACCAAAATTAGAGGGCACACAAATGAACATATTTTGTGTCACTCAGAAGAGCGACAAACAGCATCTGCAGACAGCATGGCTGTCCACTGGATTAGGGACATGTGTCCCCTGCAGCACAGAGAGGTAGACTTTACCTTTAACATCTTTTACAAGGCAGATGAGAGATCCCTTTTAATCCTGAACATAAAAACACACATCACCTGCCACCATCCTTTTTAGTGTTAATACACTGGCACAAATAGTCCAGCGATTCTCAACTTGTGGATCTGGACCCAGAAGGTGGTCATGGAGCAGCAGACAAGGATCCTTGTACTTTATTTATCTAAGATTTGCTGTGATAACAAGTAAGTTTAGGCTGGACTGATTTTCCTGGATATCTTCAAAAAACAAATCTGTTTTTTCCAGTGATATTGTGTTTACATCCTGATAAGTAGCACTTTATATTAACTACACACTATAAAGCATAATGTAAGCATCAGTTATGCAGGAGCACATAATTCATTAAAAATGTATAAAGTATTTCTTTAAATTTTATCAAGCACTGATGAACACAGTATACCTGCTTTATTGATGCATTATTCATGGCACCTAACGATACCTTCAAGCCACCTCTGGTCTCAGAAATGTCAAAAATGACATTTAACTTTAAGGTGAAAAAGTGTGTGAGAAGCCCCCTGAAAAACCTTTGGGAATATTCTACCTTTGCACATAGAGTCTGTTTGGTTGGCCTGCTATTGCTGTATGTTTAAAAAGAGATAAATTGTCAAGTTGTGGTAATTCTGTTTGCAGGCTGACTCTAAAACTTTTGTCAGTTAACATTTTCTTCAGGACCATTTAGATTTTTCTGCCTTTTAAAAGTAATCTTAGAAATATTTTCCATCTTGTCAGAGCAGGGGCTGCAGCTCCCTTTCTTTCCTCCTCTCTGTCGGTGAGGCAGAATGAACTTTAAAGACACATCCTCGCTCTCCAACAAGTCTTTTAGGACTTGGCACAATGCTTTGATGCCCAAACCTGATGCATCTAAATAGCTCTGTGAGGCTTTTAATGAGTGAAGAAATGACAAAATCATTTTTGCTGCTTATCTCATGCTGCAAGTTTTGCAACAAATCATAATAAAAAGAAAAAAAATTGTATTGGACCAAAAGCTCAAAGTTTGTGTTTGTGACTTTATAATGCAGTCAAAAAAATGAGACCCAGTGTGCAAAGACCTTTAGGATGAAGACATTTATCATCAATAAATCATGCATGACTGTGATTGTCAATAAAGTATAAACAACCTATTAAACTTCTTGATACTGAGTTAAATATTTAAAGATGCATCAATAGAGGATTTAATTGTTGCTTCTAAATGCCATTTTGATTAAGTAATATTGCATTACAAATATTAAATAAAGCATCAAATGCTTCAAGCATAAATTAATATAACATTTATAACCATGTCAAAAATATAATTTATAAAATGCTTTATAGATAGTTGAATAGGTATTCCCTAATGCTTAACAAATGTTTAATAGTTGTAGTTCTTAAAGTGTTCCTCTTAAATGTCTCAGAAATAATCAACCAAACTGTACGTCTTACCAAAGGAATCAGAGTTAATTATTCTTGGTAGATGCATGTCAGCACTACATAATATCACTACTTTAAATCTTTTTCCCATGATAACAAGAACATTTTGGTTGTTTGAAGATTTTACCTTGTTCATTTCATTTTCTTGGCAAAGCCGGACAGGATTTTCCATTTTATATGGCACGTTTATCAAAATCTATAGGAAGAAACAACAAATTTATACATTATCACAAAGGAATGGAGCATAATCAAATGTCTGATTGTATACATTGAGCTGAGGCTTCTATAATTCTGCACATTTTAGACCTGTTTGTTTTATTTTGTCTCTTTGTTTAATCATTGTCGTTTAAATTCCAACCAGAAACATTTTTAGGGGTTATATTTTGAAAGTGCTACACTTAATAGACCAACCATGAACTCATGTGTTATTTATTCTACTTAAGAGAACTGGTGAGTAATTCAGTGAAATTTGTTTAACTGCGTGACTTTAAAATGGATCTATGTCATGAGCGTCCCCATTTCACACCTTGGTGGTGGGTCCTGAGGTTAGACCAGTTGAGAACCACTGATATAGCTTCATAACTGGACAGAAAACTAAGCAAGCACAATGTAACACATGGTATATGTACAACAGGACATTAGGACCGCTCTAAAAATGAAATAAGAAAAAAAGGATCTGCAGATATGTAAGAGAAAAGCATTATTTTGGAGATTTTAAAGTTGTAAGTTTTCCAAGAAACCAAACACAGAATTTGAGTCTCCAACATAATACAATTATGAGAAAAGCCTTGAAATGTTTGACTGTCCAAGTATTAATTGGGCAACCAAACTAGGATTTTTTGAGATTATAAAATATACAATTATAATAGCATAGTATTTTTGTTGGCCAATGCGGAAGTTAGTATCGGGCTGGTTCTCTTGACTTAAAGCCCATGTGATTTTTCACTTTGGATCATTGCTTATAATAGGGTCTGTAGCAATCAAAAACATGACAAAACTTACACATTTGGTTCAATGTAATAATCTTGACAAACAAGTTAACTTTCTTGACTCTGAATCTTTACAGTAATCAGCAAGGAGAAAACATTACTAATGGGCTATCATGGAACTACAACATAGCAGTTTAACTTAAGTCAGTCACAGTATTCCCAACGCTTAACATCACATCAAAACCTCCAGGTTGAGAATTTCCTCTTTATCGAGTGACCTGATCAAGTTGGTCCACATGGTTGTAAGAATGAAATATGTCTTACTGATTATTAAAAAACAAAAACTGCAGTTGGGTCCCCAGCCATTTTTGTAGTTTTTAGTTTGTTAGCAACCGCCCCTTTTAAGCACACAAGAATGCCTTAAACATTAAAATCTCATAATCATGAATATAAGTCAGGTTTTTATCCATTATGCCAATCTAATATCCCATATACGTTTGGCCTTTGGAACCAGAAAGCACTAATTGTGAGTTCCATTTACTTTAGAGCTCGGACACAGGAAATGGGATGCAAGTCACTCATTCCAGTTAGGAGTTGGTACAGCCAGGGAACCTGAAGAACGTCAAGGTACCTGATGAGCTTCCAACTTCCCAAGTAGAAATTCCAACCAAGGGGAGCGTTCCCAGAGTTGTATCTAATTTGCAACTCAGACAATCTGACTTCCAAGGTCAACTGGAACGCACCATAAATGATAACTCACTTATGTGTTTTTGGACTCAATCCTGCACCTCTCTATCACTGAGCTGGACTTATGCAGAACAAAATTTTGACTTTAAACAACAAAAATTTTAGGCTGTAAAGCTGCACAGTTTTGAATTTAAACTCATGAATTTAGTTTAGTTTCTTGTAAATTCACAACTTAAAAATAAAAATTCTGTCTCAATTACCGGCTGATCCTGTTAAATGATCTCATTCTAAGAGTGACCCTAATTAGCCGTCCTCTTTGCAAATGAAAATTGCATTCACAAAGAAAGTCACAAGCCAGGGGAGGCTAAATCCTCATGAAGTCACCATTGTCATAAACTGAGTGAACCACGTTGGTTATTTTTTGTACGCTAATAGAAATAAATTATTAAATTGGCATTTTCCCTGCTGCTGCCAGTAATGCATTATATCCCCTCATAACAACGCTGCTCTGTTCAGGATGGCTGATCCTAGTCTTGCCACAGGCGTAGCTCCCTACTTGCACATAAAAGTGAAAGCAGTGCCTTCCCAGGTTGCCTTTGTCTTCACACATTGCCTCTTCATTCCCCATCTTCCCTTCCTTAAAACAGACTGGTAATTATCGTGCAACAGAAAAGCAAACTGAGCTGCAAGTAATGTCTGAGAAAGGGCTGAGCGTCCATTAAAGCGTGCAGACACACTCAGGCTTGGAGCTGGAAAAAAAAGCCGGGCCTTTGGGACAATCTTTGGCACTGTGTGATAGCTGCTACCTCTGGATGCATAGCCACATTTTACTCAGCCACGTGCGTCACTGATTGGGTATCTAGGATCAATGCACCATGATCAATAGTAGTTCTCAAGGGTGACAGACTGCTACTACACTGCCCTTGACAAGGAGACAAAAGGTCTAGACCAGAGATGTGCAGCAGCTCCACAAAGTGTTTGGGGCCATGAGGGCCACATTATTGATATTCTCAGTTATTTCCAGAGGGCCAGTCATTACAATGAATGGATACTACCAGTAAGACAATCAAAAATACCTGTTATTTAATAAAATAATAAATATCTAGCTCTCATAATGATTTTAAATTTACAAACCCCAATTCCAGTGAAGTTGGGACATTGTGTAAAATGTAAATAAGAAGCAGAATACAATAATATGCATTTAAAAGAAACACCAGGTATTTTTGCCATAGTGAAAGGATAAGTGTTCAGTGAAGAGACCCTAACCCCACTAGTATCCACATACATTTCTGAGGAGTTACATAATCTGCTGCATGGCCTCTTGTTGCCACAGCATTACCACCTTCAACTGACCCAGGCTCTATACATGCGAGCTCCAGGTAGTGACAATGCCGATGTTAATTACCCCACCACATGGCTCTTACTGACCCTCCAACTTCACAACTTAGACTGAATCTCTGGATTCTCTTCTCACCTTTTATTATAATATGGACTGTAGAAATTCAAGATCAGATTTACTTCAAGATAGCGTTTCCTCAGTCCTCTAGTTCTGTTTTCTGCTAGAATTTCCTTTTTATGTCTTTGTGTGTTTGAGTAAGTGAGTGTGTGTGTTGTATGTGGATTGCGAGGTTGGGTGGGGGTCTTATATTTTCATTGGATGCAATTTTCTACTTTTTATTTCATTTATTGTTATTTTATTTAATTTTATTTCTTGTGTACAGCACTTTGTGCTACAAAATCTTGTATGAAAAGTGCTATACAAATAAAGTTTGATTCATTGATTGATTGATATAACAGGGACTGTAGAAGATAAAACCCCAATATTCCTTACAATTGTACAATAAGAAACGTTTTTCTTAAACTGTTAGACTATTTGCTCACGCAGGTGTTCTCAAAGTGCTGAACCTCACCTCATTCTTGCTTTTAAACAACTGAGCCTTTTGAGGGTGCTCCTTTTTTACCCAATCATGACACTCACCTGTTTCCAGTTAACATGTTCACCTGTGGAATGTTCCAAACAGGTGTTTTTGAGTATCACAGTCTTTTGTTGCCCCTGTCCCAGCTTTTTTTGAATCACGTTGCAGACGTAAAATTTAAAATGAGTCAATCTTTACAAAGAACAATTACGTTTATCAGTTCAATTATTAAATATCTTGTCTTTTTGGTGTATTCAATTGGGTTTAGGTCGAAGAGGATTTGTAAATCATTGTGTTCTGTTATTATTTATGTTTTACACAATGTCCCAACTTCACTGGAATTGAGGTTTGAATATTATTAACAGTTAAGGAAAATCAATGAGTTAACACAGAATAAAAGATGCTTGAAAGTACTCTTCCAATTAAAAAAAAATACTACTTATTGGTTTTCTTGATTGATTATTTATCTTAACTTTATTCAACAGTAAGTCCAAATGAGAATCAACATTTCTTTAAAGGAATTACTTTGGCCAAGGGATAAATATCGTCACTAACGGTTATTTCGGTTCATATGACTTTTGTCTACCAAAGTATCAATAATACTTCATAAAATACCTTTATGGTGCCAATATAGCAAGTCGTATCTAATTAAAAATATGAATTGAAAAAATGGTTAGCCAAAGCCTATAATGGAAGTATTGACCATCTCTCATGCTGTAATGCCTTTGCCTGTGAGGTTGTAGAGGTAAATCAGACTGGAATATCTCATGGCAGATTTTTTTTTTAGCTCTTTGTTGCAGTTTTCGAAAATTAAACTGGTCAGCTGTATTTAGTAAAAATAAGGTGCTGCATGTGGCCCCTGTGCCGCAAGTTGCCCACCCCTGGTTCAGACTTTTTGACACCTCTATGCATTCTGTACAAGCCCACCCAGATTTGCATTTTCAGCCCGTGTTACATTCACTTACAGAATTATTTAAGACAAGATGTAAATGTGTGGCTCCTCTACACACAAACAGAAAGCACCTATTCATGTACGCCGAGCCACACACGGCTACATTCATTCATTCTCTAAAAGCACAAGAGTCAGAAAGGGAAACCCCGCAGACACTTAGAGCACAAACCTTCGTCAGTATTCTCTGGAGAGCAGCCTTATGCTCTATTTTTAGTCTGACAAAGGGATTTGCTACTCACACTCAGTCAATATTCTTTCCACTATGAGGGAGAAAACAATCCACGTCCTTTGGCACAGATGGATGACGACAAATGTCTGTGGGACTCACATTAAAGAGTGAGTTAAAAGGCTGAACACACTCCCTCCCAGGCTTTATGGAAATGAGAAAATGAGTGGGAGCAGGTACAAAACAGGAGGATGGAGGCAGACATTAGTGGATGGACGAGGGCAGTCCAGAGCGGGAGAGAACAAGAGGGGAAATTCTTCGGGGTTCAGATGGAAACGGGGGAATGCAACAGAGCCTTTTTCCATGAGTGCTTGCTCAAGGCACAAAGCGGGAGGGGCCCTAGGGGAGCAGGATCAGTCAAAGTGTCCCTGCAGTGGCATGTCCCCTAATGCAGTGTCCTTCAATAATCCTGGCCTGCCCCATGATGCCCCATGAAGACACTAGGCTGGGTGTAAATGCTCGTATAATGACAGGGGGGGCAATCATTCAGTCACAAAGTCAGCGCCCCTCTCCTTTGTAATGTGAGTTTGAAGCTACAGAAGGCCTTTCAGCACTTTACTAAAAGTTTCTCTTGCTTGGCATATACACTGCCACATGTGCAAATCTTTTGTTCCTCAATAGTGAAGTAGAAGGTCCAAGAGTCTCTCAGATCACCAGAATCTTTAGCTTTTGCACACAAACACCCTCCACTTCCCTCTCCACAGTTCATCGTCCACACAGATGCCAGTAAGATCCTGTTGGACTCAAGTTCCACTCTCCCATTGCGTAAAAAAAGCCCCCAACACATTGCTGCGGTGTCACAGGACGAGTGAATGACGCTGGGCGCTGACGCGGGTGAGCTGCTCTTTCGGGTGGGTATCGGGTTGCCGTCTTTGGCCCACTTCTGGCCTCTTGGAGAGTCACCTGTCCTGGCAGGAGGAATGCTGTGACTGACGTGCCTAGTGACGCCAGCGTTGACTCCAGCAGCAGCTCCGCATAGCGTGTTGGGTGTCTGTGCACAGTCTTCCACTGTGACTGCTGGTGCATGTGTGAGTGAGGACTGCAGGGGCCATGTATCCATGCGTGTAAATATGCACGCAGTGTGCAGCGCATATTTGTGTGTCTCCTTGGAAGTTGTTTTGACACTGGACACCTGCTGTCTGATGATAAAAGAGTGTGTGGCGCTGGTGATCCCTCCTTAATGGTCCAAAACATACAGACTTAACAGATCCTTGGAGTCCGGTCTGTTTCCGCTTTATGATTTGTCAGCCCAAGTTCTCACCAGCATGAGCTGAGGCAATCTCTGTGATAAGGAATAGATGTGAATTGGTGGTGGGAGGTGAAGCTGCAGGCTCTTCACCCGACCTTAGAGCTCCCAGCCCCTGGTTCGTCTCTGCTACCAAGTTCCTATCCTAGTTCCCTCCATGCGCCTCAGAGGGGACACTGTTCAGAGGCGAATGAGCCCCCTTCTATCTTTTTCCTTCTCTTCTTCTTGTGGACAGTCCAGCAGGCGGTGGCCATCAGCAGAAGCAGAAGACCCATGACCAGTAGCACCACTGACACCACTTTCGTCTGAGGCAGGTCGTTATAGGTGTAAGTCACCCCCGTTCCTGCCACACCAATCACCAGAGAGATGATCCCAAAAGGAAAGATGCAGCGGTACCAGGACTTCTCCATGCCCCCAGTGGCTTGGGACAGACGCTCAAGGGAGGAGAGCACCTCAGGGACTTTGGCACCACCAGCCTCAAGAGACTGACCCTCCTGACTCGAGGTGGTCTGGGGCTGTGTTTGGCAAGCCAGGTGCCCCGTTGTGCAGCCCATCCTTGAAAGTGTGGGCTGGTAGATCCTGAGAGGAGGATGCCGCGTTTGCCTCTTGGATCCTGTTGGTAGCCAGTTGAAGCCTGGAGAAACAGAGAAATAGGGGAGAAGGAGGTCTAGCAGGAGCAGGACAGGCTGCAGTGTGAAGATATAGGCATCTCAGTCAGCGCTGACATCCACTCACACTTTCCCCTTCTCTGCCTCCCTCTCAGGCTGCCTCTCTGTACTGTGCCTGCTGGCTCTCTGGCAGCACATTGTGCACTCGGCTGAGAGTAGCAGAGGGGGATATATAAGGGACCGCTCAGAGGGAGGGGCCAAGGAGGAAAACGGGGAAGTCTGAGAGCTCTGATTGGTTGTCTTGCGTGTGACGTCAAACTTTGAAGCAGGGAGAAGAGGGGGTTGAGGAAGCTCAGGAAGGGGGGAGGGTCAGGGAGTTTGCTGCTCCCTCTTTTCTTCTTCATCTCCCCATCACTGCCTCTCAATTGCAGTCTTTTTTTTGTTTTCCTGCTCCACAAGGCCCTCCCCAGGGAATACAGAGACCTGCTGCTGACTGGAAATCACTGGAGAAAGGGGAATCCCTCATCACTTTCACTGGAAAGCTTTTTCCCGTTGTCATCACTCCCTGCTACAACAGCACAGATGTGTCACCTCCATGTGGCAATTACACACTAATGGTGTTTCCATTGCACTCCGACGATTCTTCCACAGACAGCAGCAGCGAACAGAAATCCTCTGACCACCTACACACTCCTCCGTTTTTGTACATGCAGGCACCTGAGGACACTGATTTGTAGGTGGATATCAGATACACTCTGCTCCTGCAATAAAAGTGTAAATACTGTAATGAGCGTGCCCACACGCGACATGAAACACACTCACGGAAACCAATGGCAGCCCCCACTCGTTTCCCACCCACACACACACTGATGGTGCCCAGCCTTTCTGAATGGAAGGCAACCTCCTAGACATCAATCCCCCAGAATGCTGTTCTCTGTTATCCATAAAAGGAAAAATCGATTCGGACAGCTCTCTTGCCCTAAACTTGCTAATCTCACTCCTCCACATCTGAAGGGCCATCCTGGGGGAAGGAGGAGAGAGAGTGCATGGCTAAATGTCTGGTTTTTTTTTTTATTTCTGACATCACTAAATGTACTATGGCAACATTTACTACCAAAAAATGTAACTGCTATTGAAAATTAAAAAAAAAAAAACAACCTACAAGCTGAGTGGGGATTTGAAGAACATTTACCGTAAAATAAAGGATAAATAAACCAAATTAGTTTTCAATTTTATCTGAGATGTCCCAATTAAGCAACAACCAATTATTATTGGCCAATTCTAATAAAAATACACTTTTTCATTAGATAGAATTTATATGTCTGGCAAAATCCGTCATCTATGGCTAACACTGCGGTGTCTGAAGTGTGTTGACATAGGCTCTTTTCATACCTGTAAACAGTATGATGTTTGATCCCTGTCCATGTGCAGACAAAAACATTTTTGTTTTCTGCGAACACGGCATTATTTCAAGAAATGTGTCAGTTCGCATAAAAAACACTAATAATGCTGTAGTACATATGCCAGGCCTGTAAGTGGTGCTGTAATGCTGCTGCAGACATACACCAAAACCAGAGAAGAAGACATGGAGCATGGCATACATATAGAGAGTTGTAGAGAAACACCAGCTTGTGCTGTTTCCTCATGTCCACCTGTTGCTCACAGTTGTAGCAGAGGAGCAGTAGATTTTGCTGTAAAAGCCATTGTACTGTCTTCATATGTGTAAAATAAGTGTCACATAAGCTACTATCTGGTTTGTGTTGTTTTACTTCTCTCGAACATGCTCTCCCGCGCATCACTGTACAGCAGTCGTAAGTCACATTTAATAATGTAATAGCTCACATTTATGTAAGTTAAGGCACAGGCCAGAGACCATAGAGAAATCATTGATTGCATGAAGGCTAGCAGGAATTTGGCTAGCATTGTTTGGGAAGAGAGTTGGATCATCAGCAAGTTGGCTAATAATAACATCTTTACCAACGATGGCTAAAAGCTGCCTTAGCCAAGAGGAAGACCATGGGAACATGTCAGAAGGGCAAAAAGAGTGTACTTCAAGTAAGTAGAGATATTTCTGATCCGTTAACAAAGCCACGACCAAGATTCTCACGGGCTTTCTTCATGGAGGGCCACAGCTTGCTCCTGTGCTCTCTATCCTCTTTCAAAAGGTCCTCTGTGAACTTTAGGCTGTTGTTCATGAGGTAGGGAGATGATTTAGCAGCTCTCCATATGGCGTCTCTGCTGACTCCTGAGGTAAACTGAATTATGATGCCTCTGGATCTGTTGGCATTTTGTTGCTTGGGACCAAGGTGGTGCACGGTATCAATGGTGTCAGACATTCTGTTTTTCTGCTCTGGAAAAACAGCTTGACAGATTTCGACGGCTTTCTTGAGAGGTCCTCTTTCTCACTTTCTGCAACGTAGAGTCTGAGATTTTTAAGACCCTCAATTTTTTGTGCATTAGCACTTATGTTCTCGATGCTGTCGGATCTGGTATTTATCAGCGCAGAAATAGTGGTAATTATGTCATTTTAACCAGCTTGTTCCGGGCTGTCTTGAGATAACGGCACCTTCTTCAGAGCTGGAGATTTGCTGGGGGTGATAGGAAGAGTCAGAAACTTGTCCATGCAGTCGTCGGCAAATGGAAGAGCTGCAGTTGGACTGTTGTAATCATGGCAGTTTTTGATCAACACGTTACCAGCCTTAGCAGCATTAGCTTCCGCTAACTTTAGCTTCTGCATGATGTCATTAGGAGGTCTTTTTCTTTCTCGTGGCTTGACATGAGGTCACCTCTATCGTACCAGTAGCTAAATATTGTTGAAAAGTCAGATTAGGCATCTGGTGACGAAGTAATACAGGTTTGAACCGTTTTCAAAACTTATTTTGTAGAGCTTGTCAGAAAGAGTCCACTCACTCTGCCATCTAAGATCGCCCCCTCATGGAGTTGTTTAATCGTAATCCACCATTGTTTCTGTAGTTGTCAGGGTTAGCATTTAAGGGAGAGGCAGGGCTATGAGATCACTGTCTCTAAAAATGTGTGTTTTCTTTGTACACATGGAAATGCAAGGAAGGCGTTTTGAGATTAATTAACTCTGGGATCTGTTTTCAAAATTGTGCATTTTCAGGCTCCCAAAACACCAGAACCATGTGGATAGAACCTCTATGCAATAAAAAACTTTAGTAGATTCACCTAGGTACTAACAGCTTCGGTAGCAGTTTTAACAGATATGGGTCGCATAAATAACAACACTACAATCTTCTCTATAGATAGGACATTTTTGCTACACATCCAACATGTCTTGCTAAGATTTTGTCTTACAAGGTGGATCACCTTCTGTCCTTTATGCTTATATGATTGGCCTGTAATGAATGTGATTGTCAGAATGCATGTCCAGTCACCTGCCTAATATGTTTTTCAAAGGGTTCTGCCCATTCCCAAACACTTTCTATGAGCTCTTTCCCAGATGGACTAGTGAAATACATATGGGTGTGTCAGGTAAGCCAGGACACAGTTAAAAATCTAACTTACTTTTTGTCAAATGATAAGCTCTGTAAAAGTCCTGATGAAGTACAGACTCAGTGACCACAGGTTAGCTAAAGAGACGGGTCATCACAAGAAGAGCTGGCTCCCAGAGGACAGACTCTGTCCCCTATGTGACAACCAACAGGTGGAGATCCCCAAATAACAAACACTTACCCAGAGCTTGACCATTAAAGCCATATTCGGAATTCCACATTTACTAGGAGAAATGCTAAACTGTGAGATTAATGCGGCCAAATACATCAAAGTGTGTGAGGACCTGAGGCCAACCAGTGGAGCCTGGACTCACACAACCACAGCAACTATATTTCTTCACAGTTTTATTACATCTGATTTGTATTCCTTTTCATGTATATTAAAACATGAGTCTTTTTAATCCTCACTTCAATGTCATGTTTTACTAATTTTATCACTATAATTTATTTCCCTTCAAAATATTTAATATTTTGATTTGAATTATTATTGTTGTTGTTGTTGATATTATTATTATTACTGCTGTTACTTTTTTTGTTATTTTTAATGAAATGCATAGGTAATAATACCCCACATTTGTGCCAGTAAAGCTAATAGAGTTGAAACAGGGAACCAGCGCGATCCTACTTCCAAGTTGACCAACAATAATACATCATCCCTGCACCACTATATGGACTTAAACCAATAACAGAACATGATATGACCCCTTTAAAATGGGCATATTCCTAATCAGTGTACACAATTTACAGATCAGTCAAAAACAATAGTCCCCATGACTTGATTTTGCAGATTAAAGACAAAATTGTGGGTAGGCAGCGACCACTGAGATATAATTATGGGTTTAACAAGCATGTGCATGCATTTGTAAAAGCGCAGCACGGCTCCAGCTTAGCAACAGGTTTTCTCCTCATAATTAGATGAGAGTGTTTCTTCTCGTTTATGTCCACTAAGCGTACGTTATCAGATTACGAGACACCTAATATTCTCTTTTAGAGGCCAAACATGCCTCCTTCTCCACAGGACAATGGCTTTGCAGAGAAATTAAACCTGGGAGAGGATAACTTCGTCTCTAATGTAGCTTAACGCGATAAACAATCAGAGCTGTAGAAGAGAAATAAAGGAGGGAAAGTGCTTGTGAGGAGTCCTGGTGAAAAGACATGCTCAATATCAATGGGGATTTGAGGCAGTAAAGTGGATTCTTGGTAGCTCTGTTTGGTTTCTGTGGATTTGCACTTGGATTCAGAATCTGTTTCAAAAGGTAAAAAAAAAAGAGTGGGTGAAAAAATTGAACAAGTAGGAAGGAATTTGTACCACAGAGAAAGGACTATTCAACTCTTTGTGACACACAGCGGTTCTGACATGGGAAAGAAAATGAGGCCTCTCTCGGTGGAAAGTAAATTTTCCTCGATTCTTCCATTATGTGACAGAAAGTAGCGTGAGAAATATGGGACAAAAGCGTGAGACCTGGTTAACCTGGGCAGGGCCGGGGCCATGTTGGCGGGGGTGGAAGAGCTCTGCTAGCGACAATCAGGGCCAAGCAGCAGCTGATGTATGCAGGTCACAGGAAGGCTGAGTTGCGTAGGCGCCACTCCCACTGGGACCTGTGTGGTGTTGACGTGATCTCAAGGATGCTTCCCTGCCTCCTCCTCCTCCCCCCTTCACAAAAACCAATCCAAAACTGTTTGGGGAAAAAGCCTGCAACAGACTGCCATAATCCTTCACAGATGACTTGCCCTTGAAAAGAGGAGTCTCATGATGAAATCAAACAAAAAGACAGAGGGACCTTGTGCAGATTAGACAAAAAATAATCCATCAGCTAAATAAGACAAAACAAACACATTTTAGATTCAAGAAAGTCCAACAAAATGTAAATTAAGTGTAAATTAAGGTTAAGCTAAATAGTATCTAATGCCCAGATAAAACGGTAAACACAGAGAGACTTTTAGACAGTGAACAAGGCCCGAGATGCAATGAACTGACATTCCAGGGCAAGAGCATGTAGACCAAAATCACAAGGTGATCAAACACAGGTGATACCAGTGAGACATTTGAAAAAGGCCATTGGCCAAAACTGTCCACTACGTACTACTTAAAAATGCAGCTCTCCTCCCCTGAACTTACTAAACTCACTCCTCCACATCTGAAGAGCCAGGCTGGGGGAAGGACAAGAGTGTGTGCACAGTTAAATGTCGGTTTTCCATTTCTGACTTTACTAAATTAACTATGGCAACATTTAAATCCCTTAAGTTGTATTGTATAAGGTGTATTACTGCACCTTATGCTATAGTTTAATAACTGCATAGAACCTATGTTAAACACATATAAACAATCAAAGCTATGTGTTTTTACTACGCAATCAATAATTTAGCTGTCTTCCTTTTCTGGTCATAAAAACAAAATTAAATTGTAGTTCTGCTCAACTAATACTGAAAGAGAGATTCATTTCATGATTTTCACCACTGAGCACCCACATAAGAAATGTGTACATCCATGCAAAGGCTTGAAAATGTCAATTTACCTTGTCTGATCCGCTTTATTGTTATATAAATCAATGCCATGCTAATATTTCTAAGGCTGTCTGCCATTCCGACCTCTGATGCATTAATACTTTGCATTGTGGGTAAGATTATGTGAAGTCAACTGGTCATGCATATTGCAATTTTTTTCAGAAGAAGATAGATAAATAACTTTTTATGTCATTGTCAACATTTTTTTTTACAAAAGAAAAACAAAATTGAAGGCACAGTTGCCTCAGTAAAGGAATTAAAAAGAGATAATTTAACAATTTAAAAAAGGGAGACGTGGGATCATCATTTATTTGATCATTTCCCATTGTTGCACATAGAAGTGTAAAGCAGCTCCACTTTGAGTTTAGTGCAATATTTGCTTTTGGATAAAAGATAATTCTTAAGTCGTTTGTCCAAGCTTTCGTTAGTTTGCATCTCCTACGTGATGACAAAAGCTGGATGATGACAGCCAAGAATTTTTGGCATACTGCAGATTTCATAAATGTTCACATACAACATACTACATTTTGGCTAAATCAGTACTTTCTGCCAGTATAGGATGCAGTTTCAAATACGTCTGTAATAAGAGCAAAGAGAGGAGGGAAATATAAGGAAATAAAACTGAACATGGAGCATTAGAGAATTTTGGCTGTATTCAAAAATGCCAGCTGATCTAGCAGTGTGCTCTAATTCTCCTGAAAGCAGTTTGCAGTAAGCAAAATACGTGAGATCTGAAGCGCACAAAAACTTACCTGGATAGTGAATCTGAAAAAGATCAGGGGTATGAACTGTCAACAGTCATGGGCCCTTAGTATCTATCAAACTTATCCCTCTGTAAAAAATTTTTACAGCCTGTAAGCGTGTGACCACTGTGGCCTCTGCTGGCTTTTTCTGGTAAAAGTTGGTTGACGTGGAAATTTTCTGTAGTTGGAATTTACATTGTGACCTTAATATTTTCTCAGAGATTTTAAAAAAGTATATGAGTTGTTGATCATTTGTTTTTTTAAATCTTTTTTAGATAAGATGCAACCTTGCAATGGCCCAACGTAGCAGCGTCCTTTTGAGCAGGAAGAGGTGGGAACTACGATCGTGACAACGGCAGGAAGTGACTGCTCAAACAGACATTAGCATAGATGCTAACAGCTTCAGTAGCAGTTTTCTCAGATCTGGACCACATTTCTTTATTAGATGATAAACAATAACAAACATTAAAGGCATTTAACAATAGAAAGGATAGTCTCCCTCCACTTCCAAGGTTTTGGCAAGAGTTTGTACTACCAAGCTGTTTGCAATTTGTACTTTGCTACCATGGCAATAGTGCCTGCCTGCAACATTACCTGATTGGCCCATAATGACTGTGATTGACGGAGCAATCATCCAATCACCTGCCGATACGCTTTGAAAGGTTCTACTCATTCCTGAACACTTTCTGTGGGCTCTTTAATGGCCCATCTGGTGTGTCAGGTGAAGTAAAATGGGTGTTAATATATGTGCTATATAAGGGTGGATATAACACCAGCAAATTAATTATATATATTTCTGTGTTTACACACTAAAAAGTGAGTATTTACATGATTGGCTTGACTAACTTTGCCCTAACTTTCTGGTTGGTAGGTGGTGAGCAGTGGGAGGACTTGAAAAAATATTAATCTCAGAGGGGGGCACAACAGAAAGTAACTGAGAACACTGACCTGAACCCAGAAATGGTAAAGAGAAAAATAAACAAGAGGAACACAGTAAAACTAGAATAAACGACAAGATAAAACAGAAAATGCAGATTAAACCAAAAATGTATTCATACAAAATATGACTCGTGGCAGAGGGGCTCTTGTAAACATTTGTGAACATATTTCTGATTTCACTCTGCAGCAGCTCCTGCAGCTACAGAGCTCCTGTTGTTCCACACACAGGATACAATGTGGAGCTGAAATAGCCAACTCCCTTTTCATAATCCATTTATTACTTTCCTTAGGGAGAAACATTTCCAGCTTGAAGCATGCAGAGAGCCCGGCTCCCCTTGAGCATCGTCTTTGTGACTCAGCCGGCTTTGGTCGTGTGTGTTCCTATGTTTGTGTGTCGGAGAGGTTGGGTGCAGCGGGGCTCCAACACCCACGGCCTGCTGTGTGAACCCAGCGCCACCTGTCGCCCAGTCTGGCAGAGTGCTTGCCATCCACACGTCATCTGTGGGCAAGGTCTTTTGGGCTGTGCCTGCATCTCACATACACTTTCACATAACATATGTGGTACGAACAGCCGAGTTTACCAATGCCCTAAGATCACGGAGGCATAGCACTGCGCCCAGTGTGTTAACCATCAATCAGTGTGTGCCAGATGATCAAAGCCCTGAGGGACAGTCCAACACGTCATATGGGCAAACAGCATGCTGTGTACGCAGGATTTACTTCTTTGCATCCTCATTTCACTGAACAGCAAGAAATATCTCACTCAACAGTCACTTCATTAGGTACACCTGCTCAACAGCTCATCAATGAATATAGCTAATCAACCAATCACATGCCAGTGACCCAGTCCATTAAGGCATGTGGATGGTCAAAGCAACCTGCTTGAAGTTCAAACCAAGCAACAGAATGACAAAAAAGTGATTTACGGGACGTTGAATTTGTCATGGTTGTAGGTGCTACACGTTAGTCAAACAATTTCAGAAGCTGCTGATCTACTAGGATTTTAACACACAACCAGCCCAAGAGAATGGTCTGGAAAGAAGAAAATATCCAGTGAGAAGCAGTTCCTTAGGTCGAAGGAGAACATTGTGAACACACAACATGATCTTGAAGCATATGGGTTACAGCAGACCACACTGTGTGCCACTCCTGTTAGCTAAGGACAGGAAACTGAGGCTATAATTCACACAGGCTCACCAAAACTGGAGTCTCAGTTTCTGCTCAAACATCAAGATGGTAGGTCTAAACCACATGAAGGCACGGATTCATCCTGCCTCGTATCAATGGTTCAGGGTGGTGGTTGGGTAATGGTGTGGGGATATTTTCTCTGTACACTTTGGACCTTTTTGTACCTTTTGGGCATTGTTTAAACACCACAGCCAACCAGAGTATTTTTGCCGACCATGTTCACCCCTTTGTGACCACAGTGAGCCCATCCTCTGATGGCTACTTTCAGCAGGATAAACTCACCATGTCAAAGCTCGAATCATCTCAAACTGGTTTCTGAGCATGACAGTGAGTTCGCTGTACTCCAGTAGCCTCCACAGTCACTAGGACTGGGTATTTCTATCAACCTCACGATACGATACGTATCCCGATACTGAGGCCATGATACGATATGTATCCTGATACATGTGCTATTAACAGAATTCCCAACAAGTTTTGTCTTTTTATTACAAGAAGAAAAAGAACAAGGATGAGTTTTATATGATAAACTTAGGAAACTTGAATTCAGGTCCTCAAAGATGGTAGACCTAAGTTCAAATTTGGAACATGTGCCTCATCATGTAGCTTGGCTTCAACTTTGAACTGTGCCATTGTTAACATTACCCAAAGTGTATTGACAACAACTGTCAAAACATTGAGGCCGAATCGATTTTGTAGAATCCGTATAGATACACAAATCCCCAAGGGGTGCGTGACGGTAGTTTGCCGTATCGATACTTTGAGCACAGGCCTAACAGTCACCAGTTTTATATCTTAATCTCAAATCCAATGTGTATTTTAACAGAAGCCGTCTGAATCTTATAATACCCCGTTTTTCCAAAAGAACATTTCAATTTTGTTTGTTTTGTAGAGATTAAACAAAAAATATATGTAAATGGCAAAACAAAATTTGTTGTCCCAGAAAAACGATGACAAAATGATGTAAAATACATATGTAGCATATGTAGCAAACAGGCACATATTCATGACCCACTTACAAGGAGCCAAGTGACCTATCTATGGATCCAGACCCACCTGCTCAGAACCACTGATTTATACAACTGTATCAACAAAGTTTCCAATTTTATTTTAGTGTGGAGCCATGCCTTTCAGATAGTAGACTTGGCTTTCCAGCACTGTGCTCTAATTTTTACCGCAGCACAGACAAACAGACATATTCCATCCACTGGAGTCATCTGTGAGCACAACAAAGACCTGGCCTAAGAAGTGCATCCTGTCTAAGGCCAGGTGTCATCTTCCCAGGGGAACATTTTTAGAAAAATGAGTGCGCATTTTTTATAACTTGAAGCGTGCAACGGGTGGCGGAGAGGGACTTTTACTCATGTTAAAGGGGGATATGTGGGCAGGTCATTGACTCATACCCTTGCAGTGTAGATGGATCAGCTTGATTTAATGTCTGTAATCAGTAAAATCCATCTTGGCAAGCTACAATCTACAACGACTGTACTCTGTCCAAAGTGTGATGGCCCAATCAGCGTCCTTCAGAGCAGGAAAAGGAGGGAGCGACAGCAGGAAGCGACTACTTGTACAGAAATTAGCATAGATGCTAACAGCTTCAGTTGCAGCTTGATCAGATCTGAACTGCATTTCTTAATCATTTGAAAATCAAATAACAAGACTGAAAGCATTTCTTGATGCTTTACGGAGAGTTTGTTTTATGAAGTGGCTTATGTTCTGTCCTTCGCGGCAGTAGCACCAGCCTACTACATAATCTGACTGTAATTAATCTGATTGATGAACGATCATCCAATCACCTGCCTGATATGCTTTTTAAAAGGTCTTGCCCATTCCCAAACACCTTCTATGGGCTTTTTCCAGATGGGCAAGTGAAATATGTTTAACAGTCCATCAGGTGTGTCATGTTAATGAACTCATACTTTGTATTAAAACAATTAAAAAAAAAAATAGGACTTTTTTTCTGACAAGAATAATCCATATTTTCGTTATAAAGAGATGTGCAGAGTCATTATTTGCAAGAATACAGCCCAGGCTACTTCAAAAATCAAAACTTGTTGAATACATATAAAGAATTAGTCACATGTGTAAGGCAAATTTACAATAATCTGTTGTCAGACATTGGTTATTTTTTTCCTTAAACCCCTTTTTGTAACTTTCTCCTGGTTAAGAATATTGACCTATGGGGTTGAATGATGTTATAAAATTTACCCGCTCTCTTTTAGGGTCTTGGGGTACTGAAGCCTATCCCAGCTCACATTAGGTAAGAGGCAGAGTTCAACCTGGACTTGTCGCCAGCCAATCTCAAGGCAGGCAAATGGATGCAGACAGCTTTGACATACAGTTACACCAATATAGAGTCACCAAATCACCTCTGCATGTACCAGGAGTAAATGCAAACTCCACCAGAGAGGTCCCATGCCCTGAATCAACAATTCAGGCTTGCTGTGGGATGTGATATTGTGGTGGGCATGCTTTGTGCCCCCAACTAAGCATCATTTAAGCAGCACAGCCTGAGTACCATGCCCATCCCTTTATAACAGTGTAACGATGTACAAAAAAAAAAAAGGGAGTGAGCTCTACCAGTGCAGTTCCTGAATTTTAAACACATAATCTACATAATTTAATATAAACAATGAAAGAATTGAAGTAATTTTTCTCAGCAAGTTTAGGGCAATGACGAGTCACTGATGGCCAGGGATGACTCATACAAAGTGCCCAGAGCAATCACTGTGGCTGAAAGTGCTAATGATTAAAACTACGCTTTCCTTAAAACAGTAGAAATAAATTAAAGATATTTGCAAAAAAAAAAAAAAAAAAAAAAAGGTGGGGAATGAGCTCTACTTACAATATTTCAACTGTGAAAGTATATTTAGAGGGGCTTCAGCACACATGAAAAGGCTTTAAATCACCTTTAAACCATCGTCCATACCTCTTCCCCCTCATTTAAGGGTCACAGGGAGCTGTGATACACCCTGAACCAGTCACCAGACAATCACAAGGCCACATAGAGAGACAGGCTCATTCACAGTCACAGTTATACCAAAGGACAAATTTAGAGTCACCAGTTAACCTGACAAGTATGTTTTCTGTGTGTGGGAGGAAAGCAGAGTGCCTTAAGAAACCCCACGCAGGCACGGGGAGAACATGCAAACTCAACACAGAAAGACCGTGCTCAACAAGGGGAGTCGAACCAGCAGTGTTCTTGCTGTGAGGCAGGTGCACTAACCTGTGCCGCCTAGACTACATCACAAATAAAAAAACATGCCCATTCTGGTCACTCCTCATCAGCACAGTCACTCTCTGTGAGTTTTACTGAAATTCTGATTTACTCAACAATAACAAGAAACCGTTTCACATGGAGGATGAGCTTCAAGTCATCATGTTCCTGCTGCTTTCAGTGTAAGACAGATTAAAATTGGATGAAACACCACATTTGTGCCTCTGAATCACTTAAAATCACAGACTGGCATATAAACTGCCACAGAGCTACCCATTAGTCACTATTATTTGTTCCCATTTCATAAAATAGTCTTATTTTCTCATCGTATTCATCACAGACTGAATCCAGCTGAGCATGTGTTGGTTTCTTTGTATTGATTTTCAAATGTTCAGTGCCACCTGCTGGTACAGTCAGCGGTCCAAGAGCTTCATGACCTCAGAGGTTTTTCTATGACGTATTATTCTCAGTATTAATTATCATTCAAAACAGAAAAATGATCAAATCTTATTCATACATACTAGACTACTGATCCAAAAGAAACTGGAACAAGCTCTTGAAAAATATTTAAAGGAAACAGGATGAAATTCAACATTCTGAGACTATGAAATCAGAAAAAAATCCCTTATTTCAAAATTGATTGATGTCAATATGTTTATTAACTCATTTATTTATGGATCTTGCCCAGTAAAAACCATGTCTCAACATGTTAAAACTTGATTTTTAATCTTTTAAAATGTTTTCCAGGCTCTGTGATTTTTACAGCATGCCACCACAAAGTATTTACAGCAGTCAGACACAACAATAAAGCAAAGTTCATCTTTTATCTAGAAAATATGTGTATTTAGTTTAGTCATGCAAGTACAAATACTGCATCAGACAGAAAATAAAAAACAATAGTGACAGCATTTTAAAACATGTACTCCTCTTGCATTTATTTTTATTAAAGGTTGAAAATGAACTGAATGTCTGCATTGCTATCCACTAATTTGGGAAAAAGTAGACAGCCCAAACAGGTGAAGATGATCAATAACATTTGCCAAAGAGGTTGTGTTTTTGACAGCATTTGTTTGTCTTTACCCGTCTGTGGGCAAGATGGCTCAAAAAACAGATTTTGAAGACAGTTTCTGGGAATGTGGTTTGTGGCACACGGAAGAAGTGATTAGATTTTGGTGGTGATCTGAATCTGGACACAAATGTTTTAAAGGATTCATTACATTGAGAAATACTGCAGTCTTTGACATTTTCCCTAATAACTCATTTAATAACTTCAGTAATGCTTTGAAACACCTTGCAGATGTATGTCATGTGGATCCATGCAAAAGTTAAAGATAAGTTTGGATCTGGATCAAGATCTGTGGCTTTGGAAACACATTCCTGGCATCACCTTGGCAGAGATTTGCGCAAGTATTTCTTATTCACCCCTGTACTGTCGGAAGAGCAAGCTGAGGCTTTGCTTTGTTGCTGGTCAAATGTTAACAAAATGCTCATATATGATCATCCCCAATAATTCAGTCTTAAGAACAGAAAGATGTTTTTGTTACATGATCGTTAATAAATTGATTTGTTCAAATTTTTCTGCTTTTCTTGTGCTTGAAGCATTACTGAATAACTGCTATGTTTTTTTACCCTGTGTGAAGAACATGAAAGGAAGAAGCCATTGCATTATTCTTATTGGTACAGAGAAAAATCTTGATTTTTTTTAGCCGTGTGTTGTCAACATTTCTGAGGCAACTGATTATCTGTCTATCTATCTATCTACCCTTTCTCGCTCCTTTATTGCAGCGGCTGTAGTTCTTTTGTTATGGAAATTATATGTTTGACTTCCTGTGATCTACCAGTGAACGTGCAATTACCCAAATTAGTTACATCTGGTTTGGCCGAGCTGCTTCTTCTCAACCTGGATCAGCCTACGTGAAACACATTAAGCCAGCGTGCTCAGAGGAGACTTGGTCAAGCCTGGCTTTAGTTGGTAATCCTGGATGTCTTAATTCCACTGTGGTGAAATACTCCTCTGGCTTAAGTAAAGATCTTGAATAAAAAAAATAAATGTATTCATTATTACAGCAACAAAGTCAAATAAGACAAATGGATGTGTGTCCATTAAAGGCTTATTTACATGATACTTCTTTCCACAGTTTGTTTCTCCTCAGGCACACATCCACAATCTACTGAAAACAGCTCAAACACTCAAAGTCTGGGTCAAACACACTGGGCTGAAGAAAATCATATAAATTAGTCTATAGATTTATTACATTTTACTTTTATTGAAGTGAAGGTGAACTCAGCTGTATGAGTTCATTTGTTTTATTATCCTGAGAAGCATTTCTTATGACTCATACGTGTGGAGTTGGATATATACATGGTAATTTATAAAATGATGAATCACAGTCACATGCTCTGCGGTCAGTCAGGCTCAGAGTCCAGGACTATGGCAGGGAAACGCTGCCCTCCCTCACCCAGCAGGGAGTACATGTCTCTCAGCGCGCTTACATTCAGACAACCAGGCCCCGGAAGGATGGATGAAAGCTGAGGGGAAAGAGTGTCCAACAAAGCCTGCCACAGAGAAGCAGATACTGTCAGCACATGGTATTTTAACAGTTAATTAGAGTTCAGCTGAACTGACATGGTCCTCCAGGCTCACAGTGCACGGGCTTACCTGCTCAAGGCTGACCTCCTGCTGCAGCAGTGCCACCCTGGTCCTCAGCTCCTCCACCTCTCTGAGCTCTGCCTCAGATCTGTAGGTTACTGTCAGGGGCAGGGGTGTGATTATCCCATCTCCCCTCGCACCATTTGCCCCAGTGGGGCAAAGACAGCCTCCCTGCGGCCTCCATCGATCCCATGTTTCCCACTCTGATGGAAAATGTGTTTATTTTTAGAGTGTGAGCGTGAGCAACCGTACCCTAAAACGTTTTTCTGCTCTGCTGCATCAGCTTTAAATAGCTAGGCCGATGCCTGGCCACGTCAGGATAGACAGCTTTAAAACCCCGCCGCCACAGGGAAGAGGGGTATGTGGAGGCCAAGGAAACTAGTGATCTGGCAGTGAGGCTTCACTGCAGCTCTGTTTTCATTTTCCATGCGCTGAGATGGAGTGGCTGCATTAACTCGTTAGCACGCCACGGTCATCATGATCGTTTTTAAAATGCTGTATAAATGATAAAGCTTTAATACCCATCTTGAAAAGAAAACCCTCTTGAATAAAACACTCCTTTCGCTGTGAAACTGAGCTGCTGGATGGGACGTAATACGGTTATAAAAACATGGAGTCCGGATCTCTGGATCCTGTCTCCCACGCTGGCTTTAGCAACATGCTTATGCCAGACTGAAACTTAAACCAGTAAACATAAACAAAGCTCCTGAAGGTGATGCGTTATATGAGCGGTGTGAATGGAAAAACTGGCGCCGTTCACTTTCATTCTAATTGTATCTCTGGATGTTATGGAAACTGTCTGTAGGTACACAGAGTGATCCCTCCACACCCAAACAGTATCATTCAAACTGAGCTGAGTAATCAGAGGACAGATCATGATTTCTGACACTACATCTTTTAATACTTCCACCAAGATAATGATGCTTTAACCATCGTTGGTCCATCTGTCCACACATCCATCTGTCTGTAAGCAGGATAACTCCAAAAGTCCTTCACTGACTTGGAAGAAACTTTTCAGGAAATGCTGATAATGGCCGAGTTGATTTGATTTTGGTGCTGATCCAAATCCAGACACAGATCCAGGATTTTTTTTTAACAATTTGTTAATTTTACGAGGGAAGTTTTCCACAGTTTGGAAAATAACTCAGCTATTGATGTCAAAAATATCTTGGTGGAGATTTGTGCTTTTGGAGCACCTCTTGTACTCAATAACGATTTTTAGAGATTTGGGATGTTTGTTTCGTGGTGGAGTTCAGCCTCTGTTAGTTAGCAGAAGGCAATCAGCCACTTGTCTCAATATCACTCTGTTACATTTGTTGTTACATCCAGCACCAACAGGGTTACACTTTTGCCTAAGTTTGTCCATTTGTTTGTTTGTTTGTTTGTCAGAAATAACTCGTTTAACAATCGGAGAAAAGCCTTAGCAGGGATTTGTGCTTTTGGAGCACTTCTAGTGTAAGTCTGTGCCAGGAAATAAAACATTTCAAGATATTTTATCTTAAAACTGTAGTGGGAAGGTCAAGTTACAGGATGTATCTGTTCAGTGGGAGAACGAACTGATATTGAAGTACCTCATGTAGAATTTTTGCACTTCTGTTTTCTGATAGAAAGAAATACTTAATTTTTACAGCTCTTACAGTCCATGTGTTTGTGCTGGCCGACATGACAGGGCCCAGTAACAAGACAACAAAGATCAACTTGACATGTAAAGTTAGAAAAGCTGTTTGAAGTAAACTAAGTTTTTCATTTTGAAAGTGATGCCTATAAGCTTTACAAGCAAGGTTTCAAATCCAGACATCTCGGAGCATTTAAAGTATTTTTTAAAGCATTTCCAGCACCTCACTGCTGTGGTAAATTCCGTGTTTATAGAAATATATATTCATAAAAAACTAGAGAATGGCCTTGCCATATAAAAACAGATTTTGTACTTTTAAAAATGAAAAATGTGGGTTGTAAAAGCAGTCTATTGGTGGATACAAAAGATGCTCAAGAAATTTTAGATGAAAATTATGATTAAAGGATAAGTTCGGTTTTTTGACACCTGGACCTTATTTTTAGAATTAAATACGCTCGTAGACTCACCCAGACAATTTTGGCGGAGCTCGGGGCCGTTTTCGAGCAATTTAGATCCATCCAACGGCATTTTTCCTCATGCCGTAGTAGCAGACGGGGCCAGAAATCGTATTTTGGGGGGCATCAATACATGTTTCCTCTGGTCTCAAGTCCCACTCTGAGCAGCAAAGGCACTCCTCCTCTGTAGTGTTTGCCGTGCAATGTCCACAACAACACCACCAGTTAGCCCCCATTCGTGGACGTGCAGTGGTTGCTTGTTCTCTGGCCAGCTGTTCGGCTCTTTCCCTCTGCATCCTCCTTTCAAATAGCTCCTTGTCGGTATATTCTGGCATAAAACGATACGGGCATCCATTATACTCAAAGTCGTTGTCAGACACTTCTACATCGGATAAATATTCCACCATGTTGCACAAAAGTAGCCGTGAAGCCGTGTAGCCTAGCAACAACAGCGGCTCTACTCATGTTCTTGTCTATGACGTCACCAAAAGTTACCCGTCCTTGTAAAGCCCCGGATGACCATAACAACGAAGTTGAGCTGACATGGTGATAACACTGGCCATTCATTTATAAAATGTAGCTGAAATGAGTGAGTTTCGCACCAGATAATGTCTAATTTAGGGGTTTCGATTTCTGGCCCCGTCTGCTACTACGGCATGAGGAAAAATGCCGTTGGATGGATCTAAATTGCTCGAACACGGCTCGGAGCTCCGCCAAAATTGTCTGGGTGAGTCTACGAGCGTATTTAATCCTAAAAATAAGGTCTAGGTGTCAAAAAACCGAACTTATCCTTTAAATGATTACCATTTCTTTCATTTAATTATTATCCACCTGATATTCATTTAAGGGAAAGTACTTTTTTCTTGACATTTTTTCAGTAAATATTATCATTTATATTTTCATCTGGATAACTTTATTTAGCCTTAAACAGCAACCTGTCCTGCCAGGCTGCTCGTTTTATCATGAAACAAATAGAGCTTCAAAAAAACTTCAGGACAGCCTGAATTTTCAAACCTTGAAAACACAATATTAAAATCCAAGCATTTTCAAGGATTAGAGCAAATTAGCTGGGCAGTCCACTTTTAACAGCCTTTTCACTTGGCTTGAAAAAGTCATTCACGGAAAGAAAACAGTGATTTACTGTTTGTAACTACACGGCATGGAGTTCAGGTTTGTTGTACAGAATCCTCCATTTAAAAACAAGTATTCAGCAGAGGTGGGAAAAGCTGACAGCACATATTTACATGTCATCTTTTGTTATTGTTTTGACGGGTAGTCCACTGGCTGGACAGTTTTAAGACTGTGTTTAAATTATAAGTTGTGTCATGAATGGCTGAAACATATAACACCTTCCTTTTGTTCTGACAAAGTCAGATGAAGTTTTGGTCAGCTCAGCGTGGCATTATCAAGTTAACTACTGCATGGCCCTGTAGCTGACAGAGCATATTTTTATATGATATCAGGCAGTATGCAAGGCGCTTATTATGTCTGTGTATGGCCATAAAATTGTTAAATAAATGATGCTGTTTCGATCTTCTCTTACCTTTTCTGGATTGGTCAGCTTGTCTCTGAAGCTCCTCTGCTGTCAGCTGCAACCTGTGATGCTTCAGACCGGAGGCCTCCTTGTTTGTCCTACCACCTGAATTAAGATAGATCACACAGTCACAGGATTTTAATGACAGTGCTGTCACTGGAGATAAGTGCACCTGCAGCACATTTCAGCATTCTGAACATGATTGGCAGAGTGCGCTTACGCTTACAAGAAAATCAAAGAAGCTCTCAGAAAGACTCTTCCTGCCAACTCTCTGCTCTTCCTTCTAAATCTTTATTCCTCGCCCACACACTCGTGTCATCAGTCTCCTCGTTCCTCCAGTCTTTATTCTGCATGTTAGCACAAAGACATTTTGTCCAATTAGGTTTTTTACCCGGCTCTCTGGCTGATGCTCCTGGAGTCTGCTTGGCCAGAGGCTCCTTTGACCGGCACTGCAGGGTGAGGTCACATCCTCGGTGAGTCAGACTGTCGACCAGAGCCTGGGTCTGGTCTGGGCAGCTGTGTGGCCAGTCCTCAGGGAACTACAGAGGATTCAGAGATACAGGGTCAAGGAAAGCATGCTGGGTACATGGCAATATTTCAAGTTCACTGGATATATCAATATATTTTCCAGTGAGATACAGTATCGTAATTTCCGGACTATACGGTGCTACTTTTTCCCACGCTTTGAACCCAGTGATGCGGCTAATTTAAAGTGTTTTTACATTACATCTAGCCTTGTCACATCAAATTTAACTCAGGGTTAAAAAAATCTGTCTGTGTAACATATATGTGTGTAACAACGTGGACAGTGCCAGAGCATGTGAGCGGAGTGGAGCGATGAAATTTCCAGCTCCTCGCGCACAGAGCTGTTCCCTGCACCCGCTCATCCTCAGAGGAGCCCCCCTAAATATCCCTCCACCTTCCACTAAAACTTCCACCAGCTTCAGACACATGGTGTGAGCAGTACTGGAGCGAAACTGAAGCCGGAAAGAGCAAAAGATAAGGTGATGCTCCAGCTTTTTAGAAAAAAATGCTCCACGCTCTGGCCAAAGTCCTTCCACTCGCGCTCCCCCTCGGTCCAGCTCGGCTGCGCTCACCGGACACCTGCAGCCTACAGGGAAGATATAGAGAAGTGCGGCCTGTATGTGCGGAGTTCGTCTTAAATTTAGTGGGTGCAGCTTATATTCAGGGGTGCTCAATGGCCCGAAATTTACAGTATATGTTCTTATTCAACCTTCATTTTATCAGGGATTATCCCATTGAGATAAAAGATCTCTTTTGCAAACAACAACATGGGGGAAGACTTTTGATGTTTTATGGTTTATTTTGGGTTAAATTAATGTTTCTTCTGACTTCATCCAGCCAATAGTGATGAAATTGTTAAATTAACTGATTGAAACTGATGCCCAGCTAAGTGCTGAGTGACAAGACTGTTAAAAATAAGAGCCACTAACAGATATATGCTTACTGGGCGCAGGATAATCGATTTTAAATACTTGGTCTTTATGGAGAATGATCTTTTTTATATATTTTATTTCATCTCAAGAGCATTTACATCTTTTATCGACAGAAATCTAATATTGTGCATCCCTATATCAAACAGATTTCATCATTTAGGAATGAATTTACTTTAAGAAAGTTTTAAAATCTTAGTATACCATGATATGTAAATGTCTATGTATAATTTAGACAGCATTTATGAATCCGTCCATCATTTCAGTGATTAAATAAAATAAATAGCCCAGTATCGAGGGACTAAGATTTTTTTTTGCTGTCCCAATTTTAAACAAGTGTTAAAATTCAATTATCTTTACTGGAATCGTGTCAAAGTTTAAAATTCAGAGGAAATATTGACTTATAAAGGGTAAAAGACACAAGTTCTTGTCCAAAATGCTCAGCCCAGTACAAGACTGAAAGCAGTTAAGAGTGTTTATTTTATAATAATTAGGAAATTTTAATTCAACTTGGAAAATATTTCTTGGTCTTTCCAATCAGCACCACTAGCAAAGAGGGAGATACCGAAGCTCTCATTCTCTCCATGAAATGATTCCTCCCTGGCACAGGTTTCCTCTGTATGGCGACAACTTTGTCCCACAGCCTGAGGATGAAGCAGAGAGAGAAACTCAGTGCCCACACAGAAGCTCAAGAATCAGTCAAAGGATCAGCAGATTTATTTTGGACACCTGTTCTGCTTGTTCCTGAGGGATTTCCATTTGGTGATTTGGTCAGAAGCTGCCCTACAGGGAAGTAGAGACAAAAAGTTTATAACAGTGAAAAAAACCCTGTAAAGTAAGGTTTTCTCTGTTTTCATACCCAGTCTGTGGTGGCATACTGGCAGCTTCAGACCCCCCACTAACTGTGTTGTTTGAGGACGGGGTAGAGATGGCTGCACCTCTTCCAAATTCATCACCACTCAGCATGTGTCCTCTGATAGTCTTGTTTTTACAGTGCAGGGCTGAGGTGTGAACTTGATCCTGACAAAGAGAAGCAGACTTTGAGGCAGCCTGCTGTGATTTCCTCGCTGCCTTGCTTGAAGATACCGTTGTTCCGGGCTTTTTCTGCTCCTTTCTGTCAAGACCGGCAGATTTAGAGGATGATCTGACAGCCATGTGATTTCCCTTGGAAGCTGTGGATGTCTGCTTTTCCTCTTTGGCTTTGACAGCAGCAGTGGAAAGTTCCTTTGGATGTGTAGGTAGTGTGTTCCTCTCAGAGTCTTTTTTGGAAGGTGATGTTCCGGTGTGGACCTGAAGGGCTTTCTCCAAGGCTCGCTCGAGAAGTTCGATATCCGCTCTTTCCCCTGGTGAGGTGTCTGTTTCTGAAGATGGCAGCATGCACACAAACAGTAGTTACAGTTATGTAATTTCAATAGTCAGCCTCTATTTAACCTAAAGGTTCTTGTAGAAGAGCCAAGACCACACGAGAGTACAAAGTATTTAACTGGTTAGCTTATCAAACACCTCCAATGAAGCCTTTGTCAAGCTCCAACCTGTTTGGTTAATGTTCCAAGGTAAGACAAAATCACGTATCCTTGAGTTCCTTCTTATTTAAAACAACTAAGAGCTCTACCTTTAACATAAACGCAAAAAATGTTTGTTTTGCTGCATGTGTGTTTTTATTCTAAATAGCTAGCTTTAGTTTTTATTCAGTTTTACCTGCAGCAGCATCCTCTGCACAGCCTGACTCTTCTTCAAAGTTGATCTTTGGTTGTGGTGCCCTACGGGGAAAGACTGCATGTTAGAAGACACTTAAATGAACAAAGTGAACATTGGAATACAAATATACACTCTAGAAAAAAAACTGTTGGACAAAAGTAGTTGAACAAACGAGTCAATTCTGTTACAAAGCAAAATCAGTCTTTATGAGTTTAATGCAAGTGTCAAACTGAGGAAGGATTTTGATCAAGGGGATGTTTGGTATGGGACAATTAGGGATGGGAATCAAAATCCAATCCCCGCTGAGAATCGTTAACAGCTCCCTCAAGGAGATAATATCATTAGTCTTTTCACTTATCAATTCCTTCTACTTAGTTCTACATGCTTTGCAAATTCAGAAATCAAAAATGTGATCATGGCAGACAGGGGGTTAAAGTGGTCAAAACTGTGGCCTAATTTTCAACAAACATATGCTGAGTGACCATTTAGTGGGTAGAAACAAGAAACGTGCAGAGGCAATCATCTATGCAGCCCGGCACTGAATAACTGGAATGCCGAGTGTTTGACATTTTTGCCACTGAAAACTTGTGAAAACTCACAGGAATCAACAAGAGAATTTTTAGGGAATCCTTTTAACCTTGTCCCTGTAGTTTTCATTTTTACAAAAAACAACAAAAGTCATCTGAAATTCTTTAAAGGGGGATGTCAATGTTCACTTTTATTTGTATTGCAGCCTCTATGAGGGAGCTTATCATATTGTGACATTGCGGGAAATACCCAGCCCTATCTTGAATGGTGTTGCAGGGCTTTCTGTACCTTAAGGCAAGTCCAGGTGTGCCATAGTAATTTGTACATTCATAAGGAATTAGCAAAACTGAACAACTATGTTACCTCCGCCAAGGAGGATATGTTTTTGCTGGCGTTTATCTGTATGTTTGTTTGTCTGTTCTTAAGATAACTTGAAAAGTTATGGACAGATTTGGATGAAATTTTCAGGAAATGTGTGGAATGGGATAAGGAAAAAATGCTTAGATTTTGGGACTGATCTGGATCACCATCCAAATACAGGAATTTTTTTAAAGGATTCTTTAACATTGCCAGATAGGACCATTTTCGCATAAGTGGACTGAAGCTGCTTGGCGGAGGTCTGCGCTCTCTGAGTGCTTTTCTAGTTGATAAATATTTCATAAGCTATAGAGTTGGCTGTCTTACTTTACCATGCATTTGTACATAAAATGAATTGATGGAGTAGACTGACAAGGTAAAGTAACTCATAGTGAGCAGCTTTTTTATGAATATATATACAGTAAGGCAGAAATGGGAAACTCTGGTTACTTAAAGGGGAACATAAATGCCAGAGGGCCAAATAGTTTGAGATGCAAGGACACATGGAACAAGGCCTTTAAAATTTGTTATGATCTTTTTTTAAGAGAATATATAGCTTTTTAAACTTTAATAAATCAATAATTATAATTTTGACCTCAAATGCCAATAGTTATATTTAATTTGAACAAGCTAACACAAAAATTAGGGCCATTAAAGCTTACTTTTCAATTCACAGTAAAAATTATTTACCAGTCAATGTACATGACATAGTTACATTTGTAATTTTTCATTTTCAATAAATGCATATATTCTATATTGACATCAGGTCAGGTGTGCTTTAAGGTTTTGGTATTGTATTCCGTGTGCTTGGGTAAAATCTGCTGTCAAAAGGCACTGCTGGGATTCGAACCCAGGATCTCCTGTTTACTAGACAGGCGCTTTAACCAACTAAGCCACAGCGCCGGGTGATCACCATCACCACAAAATACAGTAGTTATATGACAGAAAACAGTACTCTTACATGAAACAACTGAAACACAAAGATAAATATTTCATCAGCTGTCTTATGAATGGACACTGGGACGTATACATACGGTAACCATATGATTTATAAGGTAATTTATTGTCTTGTATTGTTTTAGCACATTTCTTTCTTGCAACGCCATAGCACTGAATAACACGAAATGGTGAAAGCCTCCTAAACACTATGGTTGACAGCTTATGTAGTGCAGTACTTACAGGGTCTGGAGGAGCTCTCTGTACAGGTGGATGGAGTTATTAATCCTCGTTTGCTCAGCTTTACAGAACTTTACAGCTTGTTCCACCGCACACAGCAGGGACATGCTTCTGTCTTGTGGTCCCTCTGCCATGACAAATCGTACATTAAGCTTTCCAAACTATAAAACTTTCACACTAAAGACCCTTTATGCTTTAAGAGGAATTTGTCAACACGAAATTCTGTCACAGGGGTGCTGAGTGACTCCTTGGCAGACATCTTTCTCTTGAAACTATCCGGCATGTTTTTTTGTGGACCCGCGAAATCGGAATGAACGGATGCGGAAGTCACATTTTCCTTTTATGCCACAAAGGACAATCACCGAGAAATAAGTTGAAGGTTTTAGGTGTCCAACACCACGACAAAAAAAGGAGAAGTGGTGAAATTGTTCGACAAATGAGACTATAAAGCTGTAACTTTCTAACATCGTCTAAACGGACGGAGAGGTCCTCACTTCTCGCGAGAATTGGCCTGGACTCTGGTTACCTTCCTTCCTCATGTTGCTACAACACAAGCTGAACACAACCCACAGGCTCTTACATTCTCATCCCAGCCTCACTGCTTACCTAAGTCTGTGAAAAAGACAGTTTTTTTCCTCAGAATTATGACTTTTCTCACATTTCTTACTTTATTTGCAGAATCCTGACTTTCTTCTCCATATTCTGCTTCACATCTCAGAATTCTGAGTTTAATTTCAGAATTAGGCCTACGCGGATTTTTTTTCTCAGAATTCCAACTACAATGTCAGAAGTTTTAATTCTGAAAATGGTAAATTCTTACTCTGAACTTATCATTTTCTACAAATAGCGAATAGTTTTGACTTTTCTCTCCAAATTCTGATCTAAATCTCCGAGTGTTAACTCCAGTCTCAGAATTTTGACTTTTTTCCTCCAGTTTCTGATTTATGTATTAACTTACCTTGAATTCTGACCTAAGTGGACTTTTATTTCTAAATTTTGACTTAAACCTCAGAATTCTTACTGATTTATTATAGAATTCTGACTGAAATTTCGGAATTTTGAATTTTTCACAGAATTTTTGACTCTTAATTTACCTTTTTTCCTCTGAATTCTGAGTCAAATTTTTAGTATTGATGTAGTATTGAATTTTTATTGAATTTTTGACCTTTCTCTCCATATTCTGGAGATTTGACTTTAACTTTAGAATTCTGACTTTTTTTTCTCAAATTCTGACTACAATTTTAGAATTCTGACTTTATTTATAGAATTCTGACTGTAATCTCAAAATTTGCCTCTTTCCTGAATTCTAACTTTAATCTCAGATTCCTCCCTTTTTTCCTCTAAATTCTGATATTAACCTGAGAATTAATCTAATTCCTCACTCAGTCTTAAATATCAAGTTTTGACTTTTCCTTCAAATTTTTCACTTAAACCTCATAATTCTGACTTTATTCTCAGAATTCTGACTTTTCTCTCCAGATATTGATTTAAACCTCAGAGTTTTTACTTTTTTTTTTTTTTTACAGACTTGAAAACAAATTTCAGATCCTCCATGTAAGACTGTCTTTTTACAAAAAACTCTTTACAATCTGGATGGCCCTTTGTATTTTTTAAATTTTACTTCTTTTATGTTTCTTGAATACCATGAATACCGACAAAACAGGACATTAACAATTAATATTTTTTCACCACAGTTTCACTTCTTTCCTTTAATCGAGTTGCTGTATTTCTTTTTTAAATTTGTTTGGTTTATTTGTTGTAGATAGTGCAATGTTGTTTTTTCTCTGTAATCTAAAAGATTCAGTTGCTGTCTTAGGGAGTGTTATTGTGACTACATGCTGTGTTTCTTCTGAGACTAATCATTGTGAGTGCTTGTTTATGCAGCTTTCAAAACCACCCATAGGCACACTGAAATCACAGAGGGGGAAATAAGAAAGATACAAAAACAGAATCCAGCAACAGTGAAAAAATCATTAACTGAGCATGTTTGCTCTATCAAGATTTCGTCTGAGACTTTATTGAAATCTCTAAATGAAGCGAGTGGCAGCAAAAGGAGGCGATGCAGTCTGCCAGTCCTCTCTCCATCTGAGATGATCTTACCAACGTCCCCGTCCTGCATTTGAGGCTCACAAGCATTTCCCAAAGCAATGTAACGTACTGGCAACAGCTTGCTGGCACCATTGGAGACAAGTGAATCATCATGTGAGTGCCCCCCCCACCAGCCTCCTGTGGCTGTGTCGCAGAATGAGGAGGGGGGCATTCAGCTGCCCTGCCAACCCAGCATCTGACACTGCAGCCCGCTGCCAGACCATAATATGAGGCCCTGACACACACAAATGCACTCACAAATACAATTTGTCTCCCCTGAATGTGTGTGCAGAGGGACAGAAGGAACACACAAGCAGGTTGACACATACATCCTGCATGTGGTCATATGTTAATGTGTACATCTGCTCACATAAAAACAACCGTGTCATGCATATTTCATAAACAGCCTGCATGAATCAGCTGTAAAAAACAAACCAGGATTAGGTCAGTTATTGTCCGAGTTATCTTAGCAATATTAACAAGATAATGTCAGCAGTATTTTATGTTGGACAGAAAGCTAAGTTTTGGGAAAATATTGGACAAATAATATGATAACTTTATTTGATTAGTGGATTTACAGTGTTGAGAAGAATACAAACAAAACAAGCATGAGAATAAAAATACGAATTAATGAAATTATAATAGTAAAGCACCACTAACAAAAAATCAACAGCCAAGGAACCAACAGTATGAGACATGATGAGTACCCTTAAGTACCAATGAGAAACCATCAGGACCAAGGCAACATGGGAACTAAAGTACAAAAGGCCATTTTCAACAGCAAGAGCATTCCCCAGGAACAAAGCAATAGGGGAACTAAGGTCTGAATTAAGTACTGGGGTTTGGTTGATTTATCCCCGAAAAGTTCCTGTTCAGGGGGTAGTACTTTTCAAACGGCCCCAGACTGAATAATTGATCTTTAAGTACATTTAGAAATGCTTGCAGCAGGGTCCCTGGCCATTTTGTAGTCCTTGTTAGCAGTTTGTTAGCAACCATCTTTCTATCTTATCCTGACCCTAAAAACACAATCACACTTTCAAATTCAAAAGTGGGCCAATATCAGATGCATTTTATTATTTCGAATTAAGCGTTGAAATCTTGTATGCATTTGTTCATCACAAACCTTATCTTGAAATGAAATATTCTTTCGGCCTTGAGAGCTTCAAGCACTAAATTTTAACAAATTCTGAGGATTCATTCCTGCACCACTCTGTAGCAGCTAAAAACCAGGAAACTGTTCCCTCCAATTAAAGTTCCCTTTTGCCTCTGCCATTGCTGTAAACTAGGGATGGGAGTATCGATATCGGGTATTGAAGTATTGATACTTTCACAAATACTTGTAGGATATTGAGTACTCCCCTAAAATATCAATATCAAATGAGTAATCTAAAAAAATGTATCTCTGTGAAGTTCTACAGACTGTTTCTGTCTTTCTCCATTAAATATTAAACTGGAAGTGCAACATTTATAAGATAATTACAAATAACAGTACCAATAGCATTACTAATTAGAGTGTCAGACGCGGTGGTAATAGCAGTAATAGATCCTTAGTAGTTGTTTTGTTGGTTGATAACTTCCCTCTGACAGCTCAGTGTTGCTCTCTCAGCACTTTCCATAGAGAAGCGTCAGCCTGCCGATGCCTTCACTTGACGTAAAAAAGATCGGAAAATAGTTGACACAGGAAAGACATACAAAGCCATACCATTAATTAAATTTAAGGCTTAAACTTTACTTCATCTCTTTTTTGGGGGGCCTATGGCAGGGGTGGGCAATTCGCAGCCAGAAGCCACATGTACCCCCCACTTTATCCCACAGTGTGGCCTGAAAGTCAACAATAAATAGAGAGATGTTTACGATTACAAAAACATGAAAACGACAAATATTTCCAGGAAAACAGGGCTAGAAATGGCTGTAACAATTTTTATAAAAACCTTTGTATGTATTTCTGAAGGCATTTGTGAAGATAAGATAATAAATGTCAGTAAATTATAACTTATTAAATGGTAAAATGCTCTCCAACTCACATCGATAAAGTTTCATTGAGTTCTGATTAGTTCAAGAGTTTAAATTTTACCAGTTGCATTGACTTTAAAAATATCAATCAGTGTTATTTTTTTTCATATGTGGAAGGCCTGATTAATCACCTTTACAATGAGACACAACTTGTGAGGATCATGTACACACAACGTGGGTTTGGATAGCGCCTCAGCTCAGAAAATCAAGGGGGAGGACTTCTTGGGGTGTCGTTTTCCTGGGTCTTTGACTTCTCCAGTTTCACTGAACTTGATCTGTTTGAAAATGGGATCAGGACTGACACCAAATATACTGCCACTCCGAAAAGGGATGCCACAAAGAAAATAAATTATTAACCAAACTATTTTTTTCTAAACTGTTTTTGAGAAGTATATTCAAGTTGAAAGTATTGGCAGCATTGGTAGTGCAACAGGTAGTGCATGTGCATCACAGCAAGAAAGTTGCTGGTTCAAACCCTGTGCTTGTCAGGGCCTTCCTCTGTGGAGATTGCATGTTCTCACGGTGCAAGTGTGGGTTCTCCTTGAGCTCTCCGGCTTCCTCCCACAGACCAATAACATGCTTGGTAGGTTAACTGGTGACTCTAAATTGCCCTTAAGTGTGGGGGAGTGTGTGAATGGTTGTCTCTCTCATGTGGCCCTGCAACCAGTTGGCAACGGGTCTAGAGTGTATGTACCCCGCCTCTCACCTTAGTGAGCTGTGATAGGCTCCAGCCCCCAATGGCCCCAAAAGGGATAAGCAGTATAGAAGATGGCTGGATGGATTTAAAAGAGGAAAACGAAACAGAAAGAGAGTAAAAATAATGAATGAAAGTATCTTGGGTTGCAAAGTTGGCCCTTTGATTTTGAGGACAAATGTGACCCTCATAGTAATGTAGGTTGTTCATTTTCACCTTAGGGTTTTAATTCCTTTTTGATGTAAATTATTATTTATACTTAATGTGCCAGTGTACTTGTGCAGGTTAATTACAGATGTCACTCTGTCCAAACTGTAATCAGAAGTTCCCTAATGTCCCTTTAATTGTGTAATCTCATTGAAAATTGAAAAAAAAAAACGTATTATGTTATTACTAGAAGCATTTTTTCAAACTGTACAAATAAGATTGGATGAGTTGTATTTTGACCTCGAAAATACATGATATTACAGGTAAAGCGCATCAGATTTAGAGTAACGGCTTCGAAATTGACTTACCGGAGTGTCCGTGAATGCAGCACTTGGGGCAGCCGGAGGGGCGGAGTCGTACGTGCAGTTCTGCTCTGGTCTGATGATGATTGTTTGTAGTTTCTAGCGGCGAAGTGAAGGTTCGTACTGTCAATATAATACTCAGAGCATCTTACCATGTAATTATAAACTTGTTTAAAGATCAAACGTGTTCCCCTTTATCGTTTTATGCCGCTGCTTTCCAAAAATTAAGTTTGTAAGCTCTTTGATATGCTAGCTAGCTATTAGCCAACTTAGCTAGTTAGCGTTATCCAGCAAAGTTAGCTGCTGTTGTCAGAAGGATGCTGCTAGCAAGTTAAACGGCGCTACAGGCTCATGCTGTTTTGTATTCAGGTTAAACTGTATATCTTGTTCTAAGAGAGGCTGAGCTGGACGCCCTCAGAGATTAATGCTTATCTGTATCTTCCAGCTATTTCTGACAGACTTCTGGGAAACGCTGGAAGGCCTGTGATTTGTTGTTTGAGCTGCTTTGTTTGTCTGTTTGAGAGCTGAATGCCATAAAAACACTGTGTCAGCCCCAGGCGATGTTTGACTGTTTTAGATTAACTCTTAACTTCTTTTTAGCTTCCCTAAAATAGTAGTAATAGAGGCAATACCCAGCAAATTGTGTAACATTGAGAGGAACCCGCAAAGGTCATTTACTTTGTTATTATAGCTGCATGTAGTTGTTATTATATTTAAGGCAGACATAGTCCTCAGTGTGTGCCTCAGATCAGACCTAAGATAATGTATTATTATCTCTCCAATGTTGGTTTAATCCAAAAGTCCACACAGGTATCCAGACTACCTTTCACAAGAGTGTGCATCAGGTCATGTCAATCAATCAGTCAGACTTTATTTATATAAAACAATTTATTTGTATTCAGGTACACTTTAAAATTCTTAACAGGTAAGCAGAAAAGTGAATGACAAAAAGATATACATATGATAGTGATAGTTAGAGATGCACGATATTATCAGTACAATATCGTGTCTGCAGATATGGGCCTTAAAAGTTAGATATCAGTGTCAGCCGGTATTGAAGTTTTTGACAATATTTACAGCCGATATGTTGTCCATATGTATCAACCATATACAGTAGCTACAAAAAAATTGGGACACCCTTAAAATCTTAAACAATCTTAAATATTATCAGGAAATATTTGCAGAAAAATCTTATTTGTGTTTTCGAAAGTGTGGCTGCTTCAGACAGACACAACCAAATGCCAAAGATTTTTTGTTTTGCTTATTGTAAAGAAAAAAAGAAAAAAGTAAAATCATTGACAGTTTTAACATGTCAGTTCTGAGCACTGTCGGTATCAAAGTCAACAAATAACAGAGGACGTGTTAATAACTGAACAAAAAATAAACTGAACAAAAAATAAATAAACCATCACATTATCAAATTAATACGTAGTATGCCTGCTGTCAGCAGCAGTTGAGCTCTGATCTTGTCTGCCATGTTCTCCACGATCTTATCACTCTGTTGAGGGGGAACCTTGTCCCATTTCTCTTGAATTATTGCCTTTAATTCTTCCAAAATCTTTAGTTTATGCTTTCAAACAGACTTCTTGATGATCCAGCACAGATTTTCAGGGGGGGTTCATGTCCAGGGTTGAGATGGACACTCCAGGCCCTGGATGTTGTGCTCCTGCTGCTGGGTAGTTCTTGCCTTGGATGTGCGGCGCGGGCGAGATCATGCTGAAACAACCAGTTTCACCTCATTGGAACAGAGCACATGCAGAAGGGGGCATGTTGGTTTCAAGAAAGACACAGTACTTGGCAGAGTTCAATGAGCCATCACAGACAGTGAGATGATCCTTCCTCCACCACGCATGACGGTAGCTCCCGTACCTGCTGGAGATTTTGGCCTCCTGTGTACCCGAACATCAGCAGGAGAAGGATGAAGCTCGAAACTGGACTCAGCTCACCACAGAATCTTCTTCAGGATATCAGCAAAATCTGTGCATGATATCATGCATCTCTAATGATAATTCATATTGTAATCATTTTTTACTTTTTCCAACTACTTAGTTAATAAATAAATAATCTGCTGATTAAAATGTGCTAAGTAGTTTCCATTTTAAAAGTTAATATAGGTAAGAGGTCAAAAATGCTCACCAATATTTCTAAAGTGAACTAAATAATAAAATCAAGATGTTGGACGAAACTATAAAAGAAAAGAAATAGGGGAAAAGGCAGAGCGACAAAACCAAGAATCAAACCTCAAGAATTAATACAAATTTTAAATGAAAAAATAATTTATGAAAAGATTAAATTAAAGAAAATCTTATTTTTGTTAAAAGATGAAAAATAATGTATGATCGTGATACTGTGGAAGACAAATATGAAAGATATGAATAGCATACAATAAATAAAGATAAATAAACCCCATGAATGTACACGTGTGGTACAGCTTTTCTATTTGTTCAGTGAAATGGGTGATTAGGCAGAAGGATCGTCATTTACAGTGAATTAAAAGTCACCATTTCTCAGGGAGTCTCGCACCCTGAACACTCTGACCCTAAACGGCCCCTGGTATCAGCTTTCACTCTTTGTGACATCTCCTCTTAAAAGCTGTTGTATAAATAAACTTGCTTCCTTGCCTACTCTGACATCGCCTTATCTTCTTCCCAAAATGAAGCAGGTCCAAAACTGAAAACAACCAGTGTTACTGGGAGAAGGGGTCCTTCCTTTAACCATCATCTCAGGGACAACTACACTGAGGAGTGGGTGATACCAGCGTACCTGGACCTCTGCCGTCTCCTTGGTAAAACTCAAAAGGAACTACACTCGATTTTTAATAAATGAATTGCTGTGGAAACATTTTCTCACCCTAACACCCTGGACAGGGTGTCTGCAGGGTCTCAAACAATATTGTAAGGTGATAAATCAATCTAAAAATAAGGCCTTTAAAATGTTTACAGAAGAATTGAGAAAAACATGATAAGGTAGGGATGGGCCACATTAAAATGACCCTTAGAGCATTCCCTCATGCCAGTGTGCACTTTTATAAGTGTCAGTTGATGTTGAGGACCTTTAGATTGATTTCAGTTCATTTTCAGAGTTTTGAAGGTCAGTACGAGGTTGTAGATTAAAGGTCATATTTCTAACTGTGTATGCTGTTTGATGTCTGGGCCCAAACGTACTAACAGAGAACTGTGTCACTAATGAAACCAGTAAGAAATTAAAAATGCAAAGTCTGAAATTGAACGTAAGATTGTCTGTTGTTTTCCTACCTAGGGAGATTTTAAAGAACTGCTTCTGTGACAGCGTTGAATAAATATTGAGCTGTGACTGGATGATTGACAAGAAACACTGTTTGTGTTTTGTCAACACTTTGTGTCGTGTTGAGGCTTCTCTCTGCATTTTGATCCCTCACAAGTTATTTGAAAAGTGATTATACACCCCGGTACGATGGGGAGATGTGGAGCAAAACATGTTCTAATACTTTTTTGAGCTATATATCTGGATTTATTTTTCCTGTAAAGAAAAAAACAAAGTTAGCTCTAAATCAAATCCACACAGACTTAGCAGTCACACAGCCACTGTTAATGACAGTGCACAGTATAGATCTGTTCATGGTAATATGAAAGGGATGTCTTATGAAGTGTAATGGACACACAGGTGGACTTTAGTGTAGACGTTCTGTTCTTTACTGTTTTGTTTGATTTGTTTATCTGCCCTGTGACAACAGATGCAAATTCGCTGTCATCTAACTTGTGCAGTTAAAATTAATTGAGCACCCCTTGTAAGAAAAAACTAAAAAGAATGAATATAAACTACACTTTTATTGTAAAAAATAGAGATTTGAAATAAAAATATCTTTAAAAATAGTAATAATCCCCCTGTGAGACTTAACATCTTAGAGGCCAATTAACATATTGGTGATATTTGGTCAAACTTACAACCATCTTTTTACTGAGATTTGACCGACATGTCCTTTTTTCAAACAAACTTTAACTAAACAATATCGATATAAATCACACTGTCCAGCTCCACACTTCTGTGTTGTTTGTATGGCTTAAAAAATACAGGAAACAGACATTTTTCTATTTTTTATGCTCAACAGCACTTAAAACACCTGCAGACAGGTAGTACTAGGTCATTGACATGTGCACTGCTCCGTAGCATATGTGTAATTGTGTAGCTTTAAAGTAAATGAAGTCTGATGTCCCTCCTGACTACAGGCTGAACAAACTGACCAGCTGGTACAGACATGTCAGCAGAGAAGATGGAAACCACAACCAGTGTGGCCAATGGATCGGGGCCCACTCATGAGGGAAAAGAAGAAAAACTCAGGTAATTTTTTAATTATATTAAACATTAAATTTAATATTGTTATCAAGATGTAAATGATAGTTGTGGCTCATGTTTGAATTTCCTCAGTCCCCATGATCTGTCCGAGATGCTGGCAGCAGGGACCAAAGAGGTTCATGAAAAGGCAGAAAACACACAGTTTGTAAAGGATTTCCTCAGGGGCCGGATCAGAAGAGAACTCTTCAAGGTCAGTCTGAAATTCTCGGTGATTGGATGTTTTTTCTTCTCTGTCCCATCTGACTTCCACATGAGTAATCCTATCGGGATCCTTGAGTGACAGAATAAAAAAGAATCCTGTCCACGTCCTTTTTAAATTCTTAGTTACTCCTCATTTTTCATTTGACCAGTGCTTTGACAGCAAGAATAACGATTTACCTGTGGTAATATGCCACAACGGTTAATTGTCAGAGAAAATACAATAACTAGAAAAGCACTCGGAGAGCGCAAACCTCCACCAAGATACAATTCTGGATCACTACGTGCTCCAATATGATGGCCGACTCTCCGCTCATGTCTGTCCATGTGGAGAAGTCCTCCGCTGGCATTGCAAGGTAAGCTGGGTAATGTAGTGACACTGGCTTGAAAAACGTTGAGGTGACTTTGCAAATAAACTACAATTCCCATAATGACATAAAGGGGGCGGAACCCTCAGAGCAGCTGAGGAGCAATGAATGGGATTTGTCATTATAAACTTCAATGTTTTTTTGTTTTTTTTTATAATGTCAATCTGGATCGGATCCATATGTTATTGACTGTGATGATAGAGTTATATTATATATATTATCCTGTACATTTTGAAGCGAATCCATCAAGTGATGTCAGAGATATGTTTTTTTTAAATACGGCTCAATATTAACTTGTGGGATTTTTTTTGCAAATTTTCGAAATTTTTTGCATCCAGACAAGTATGCGGATCAGCACCAAAATGTAATGGATTCTTCCTTGGACCAAACCACACCTCTGGTAAAAATTTCATGTAAATCCATCCAGTTGTTTTTGCCTTATCTTGCTAACAGACAAACAATCAAACAAACACACAGGTAAATATTTTAACTTAACTGAAGTCCCTTTGACAGAAAGTTTTACGATCAACAGTCAGTGCTGCACTGCTGTCCTGACTCCCATTAGGCCACAAGGAGTAAAATTTATTCTAGTCTCACTGGATTTTGATGTGACACCTGAAAAAATGTTGTCCTCTTGTCTAAAGTGATTGGGGATGTTATTTAAAGCATATTGCCGCGTTAAGGAAGAAAATAAATGTTTCTGGTGAAGGTGCCTTCAAAGGAAAGAAGATAAATCTGATTGTTTTTGCTTGTGTCCGCAGCTCGGTGCTGTTGCTCTGTACTACACTTATGAAGCCATGGAGGAGGAGATTGAGAGGAACAAAGACCACCCTCAGTTCGCCCCTCTGTATTTCCCTGTGGAGCTGCACCGTCATGAAGCCCTGGCTCGAGACTTGGAGTACTTTTATGGTCCAGACTGGCAGAGCCAGATCAAACACTCTCAGGCCACCCAACAGTATGTGGACCGTATTCATGAAGTGGGTCAAGAGGACCCGGTGCTGCTGGTGGCCCACGCCTACACCCGCTACATGGGTGACCTGTCGGGGGGCCAGGTGTTGAAGAAAGTGGCTCAGAGAGCCTTGAAGCTTCCGCCCACAGGCGAGGGCCTGGAATTCTATCAGTTTGATGCCATCCATAGTGCCAAAGCGTTCAAGCAGCTGTACCGCAGTCGAATGAACGAGCTCGAACTGGACGAGGAAACGAAGAGGAAGCTCGTGGATGAGGCCGTCAAGGCTTTCCACTTCAACATGGAGGTAAGAGGGCAGGACAAAGACTGGAGATGGAGGTAGAGAAAACAAACAGGCTAAGTTTGGAAACAAGTGGGTGATCTGTTTCCTGGTGGTGATAAAATGGTTGCAGTAAAGGTCAATTTTTTTTTTGCCTGTTTTAGACATCCATTGATTTTTTAAAGATATTGACGAAAGCAGTCATCGCTTTATTTATATTTGCTGAAATTTGTTGAATATGATTCCTATTGCCCTGAAAACATAGACAGAAATAAATCAGGTGTCTGAAATACTCAGTGTGCCCAAACCTTATGTTAAAAGAAGATGTCAGATTTGTCAGGACCTGATTTTGTATGTTTTAAAATAAGTATAAAAATGTATTGTGACTATTTAAAAAATATTTGTCCTCTGCACATCTTACTAAGCTCACTGTTGATGTTAAAAGCGAAGATGGATGGTGTTGCTAAAAAGAAATGTTTTACAATGCCAAACAAAAGTTTCAGCGGTCAAAGGTTCTTTAAAAGTTACATTTGTTGGGCAGACACAATTTTGCAGTCTAACAATCAATAAAAAACAAATGACTCTGAAACTAATGCACAATTCAAGTCTAGACAGATACATCACTGATGGACTCTAAAACCAAGTATTAACTGAACAACCAAACAAAGTTCTTTCAAAGACTTCCACTCTTACATTTAAATGACCTTAGTACTACATCTTGTACAGGGGTAGTAAAGTAAAGATGTGTATATACTGCAGTGCAAAAGAGTCACAGAGGCTTTTTTTAACAGAAGGAACAACAAACTGACTGCCCAGGAAAGAAGTTGAATTTCAAAGGATGAAAATGATGGCAGGAGTGGAGCTGGCCTTTTGCAGCAGCTGTGAAGAGTGAGGATGTGATAGGTTCAATTATGACTCACATGTGCGCTGGCTCGCCTGACCTTGGTTTAGAGGGGTTTTGTTTTTAAAAGATAGAGCAGTGCTTTCCAACCTTTTTTGGGACTACAGCCCAGTTTTATGTCCGCTGCTCAGTTTTCTGCATAGTTTAGCTCTCAGTAACACAGGATCAAAGAGAGCAGTGGGCCTGTTTCTAAACCCCAAATAAAGAGACATGCATGAAGACTCACTCGGGTTTCATCAGCTGATTAAAAAAGACATTCAGGAACCCAGTTTGCCGAAAGTCACCTGTTGACACGTTAACGAATGAAACCGCTACACCTTCTGAGTGCAGAGGAAAATGGGGTTAAAGCAATTTGCATATGTGCTACTGATCTAATCTGATTATGGATGAGCATTTTTCACACATTCAACATCCTGATTTATCATAATACTCGGCTCATGGTTTGGAGCACAGCCCCTGTGATTAATGATGGCACTGTTATATTTAAGGTTTTGCTGGATCAGCCAACACCATACATTTAGTCTCTGTCTTTTTCAGAAAAGCATTTCAGTTATTATTGTGTGGTGTATCTGTAGGTGTTTAATGAGCTGGAAGAGATCGGTAAAACTATTCAGGAGGATGTTCTGGATGCTGGCATGCCTGTTCATGGAGCAATGGATGGAGACATAAGCAAGTGTCCGTACTATGCTGCCAAAATGGGTACGATTTTATGCTGCTACTATCAGCTGTTAGTATTTTATCTAGATCATTCTAAAGTTCGACTTGAAATTGTATTTGTTCTCTTTCTGTGTCACAGCGGCATCTGGTGGATCAGCTTACGCCTGCCAGCTCGCCATGGCTGTGCTCCGACACCCAACAGGACAGGTCCTGTTCGCTACCTGGTTTGCAGCTCTGGCTGGACTGGCTGCCTGGTATCTGATGTGATTCTGCTGCTGTAAGAGAGAGGTTGGAGAAGGTGTTGAAGGAAGGACAGGAAGGAGATGAAGGAAGTCCCTCAAACTGTGCACATGGTTTTAAACAAATGGGTCCACGTTTATTTCAGTCAGAGGTTTGTAAAAATTTTGACTGTGAATAAATATGGATCGTTTTTTAGACGTGGAATTCCAGTGAAATGATTCATAGGACCACAGGGGTGTCAGCTCCATCCATCCATCCATCCATCCATTGTCTTTTAAATTCTCTACCTCCTTCACAATCCCTCCAGTTTTATCCATCCAATGAATTTGACAGCATTTCAGGACTTTCTGCCTTTTATTTGTTGACTTTGCAAACAAGGATGTCGGCGTGAATAGAGTGGTTTTAGGAGCGTGTTAACGAAACAGTGCTGTAACAGGTCTCCTCTGTCAACGCGCCTGAGTATATTCATTTTGATTCCATGTTAGGGTAACATTGGTGTCATGCCACACTGTCTGGTGGTGCTGTGTGAGCATGGCGTTTCAACAAACAATAAGAGCACCTCACACAGACAGACATGCACAAAAAACAGCACTTTGCTCTTCTGCTGGCCCAGCTCACCTTTGTTACTTGTTATTTCCACAGAGTCCACAGTATTCTGTCTCTGCTGCATATTCTGCACTTAATCGTGCTCTATTCAGTCAGTATTTTGGCTTCCACAGTTGGCGCCACAGTTCGACTCCGGCCATTCCAAATACGCTCTGAGTCTGTTTCAGATGGAGCTGCCTTCAGCGCACCCCAAGCTGAACAGGACAGATTGATCCAGACAAGAACACAGAGCGATGGGTCAAATTCAAGATGAAACACCATGTACAAGCTGAAAATTGTGTGTCCCATCCCTATAATAACATTATTAGAGGGGAAATGGCTCTGCCTCTACCTCTTAAGCCAGCACAGAAGGGGGATCACATCATCCCCGTTATGCCTTTGTGACAGTAGCTTTCTTAACAAAGCTGCTGTAACACTGCAAATTTCCCCATGTGGGACAAATAAAGGTTTATTCTATTCTATTCTAAAGCATTTACACGAAAACACCGCAACAACCCTGTCAGCATCACACCTCGAGACATCTGTGAGGACACACACGTACAGTGCTGCTTTCCCAGGCTGAGTCTTCTTGTTGCTTTCTGACACTACCTCTGGAGCCAAAGCAAATGGGCCGTCAAGTTATCCAACCGTAGGAGATGAAACATCACAGTGGCAGAAATATTACAATAGTGTGAATGGGACTAATAATACAGTGAAATGTCACGGGGGCGTAAATGTTGATTCTTTAAAGGCATAGTTAAAGCTTTTTTTAAGTGGTGTTGCTTGAGGCCCATGGCAGTGATAAATATAATTGTCAATAAAGCAGCTGGTTGTTTCTGCCCCGTGGGGTGATAACTGGGTATAGACTCTAGGTGATACAAAGTGGTACATGGTAAGGATGCACGATATTATCGGTTTTGATATCGGTATCAGCCTAATAGGTTAAGTATCAGTATTGGCCGATATTGAAATTTTTGCATATCAGCTGGAATATTGGCAAATTACACAAATGTACAATATTCCTGCACCTTCTCATCACTGCATGGGTACATTTAAAAATCAGGGGTTTCATTTTTGCAAGAGTTAAATGCTGTTTTTCTTGTTTCACATCTATTTCTCGCAAAAATATACTGTAACATTGAAAGAAACTAGTCCATTTTTCTCAAGTACAGAGCTTGTGCTCTTGACCAGATGTATTGGTATCGGTGATAATAAATAAAAAAATATAGGCAAAAATCCAATATTGTGCATCCCTAGTACATAGTGCCACTGAGAGCCTCAAAATGACTCCACTTTTAGGGTAAAACTACACAAAATTCTGCACTGGACTACCCTTCCAGCTGGTTCTGGTGTAATTAGCATTTATATTTCCTAGTGCCATGGTCCTTGAGGAACCTCACCTCAAAAACCTGAACTATCCCTTTAACGGGCAGTCTATAAGGACCATAAGTAGTGTAGTAAAATGTCCTCTTATTTTATTTTGAACTGACAGATTCACATATTTTGCTGACTTTAACATGCTCCTCGTGTACTAAACCTAATCCAGTGGACTAAAACCATCAGTTCATGTTGAGCTGTGTTGATCCAGTGTGAGAAACATACTGTGCGCATGTTATGCATGAATATAGAAGCCCAGTGAGTTTTTGCAGGGCACACTGCTGTGATTTTAAATGAGGCCTGAGTGTTTTATAGATTTTAATTCATGCAACAACGACAGGAAATGATGAATAATGCAATTATAAAAAAGTGAAACTGTGTTCTTGTAATTAAACGTAGTAAATGTGTCAGAGTAGGTAACATAAAACAATGTGAAAATACAGTGTGCTGCATTTAGGGCTTAGAAATACCCTCAGTGTTTCTGAAAACCTGTCTGTGCACTGTCAAAAAATGAGATAGGAGTCGATGCTTTTTCTTTTCTCCTGTAAGAAAAATAGCACGCCTGCGCTTAAACAGTGTAAGATTAAAAAGCTCTTCTAGATATTTGTGAATATGTTGGATATATGACTCTGATGCATGTTTAGAGCTATGCCATAGGGCACCTTGTACTCCTAAAACCTGCCTGTTGTTGATTCACACCTTCAGCTTGACTCTCCATGATAATACAGGAGCCTATATTAGGACGAGTGTTCACGGAGGTGGTTGCAGCTGTTTTAAAAGGAAAATGTATTTTTTAAATATTGATAATTTGTCGACATGAAGGCTAAATGAGTCTTATTGTTGAGGTTTGATAAGAACCAGGCTGTTTCTGTGCAGGATCATCACTATAACTGTCATCATTCATAAACTTCAGAACTGTTCCCATTGGTGCACAGCTGTTTTTTCAACATCGATAAGGAGAAATATTTAGTGCCGTGTGTGCTGTATGCAGTGTAAATGCATTACCTGTTATATTTATCCTTATAATCTATGACAAATGGTAAACTTGGCTTTATCTTTCAAAACAGTCTGTATTTTCTTTCCCTGACTTGAAGTCGATGGACTATTTGTACCAAAGGAAATTTACTGAGAGCAACATTGTTTCCAGTTTCCTGTGCTTTTAGCGATTTACCACATTTTAACAGAATTTATTGTACAGTATTCACTCTATGGCTGATTTTCTTTTGGATTTTCTGATGTAGGGCAGCTGTTTGGCTGTAGATATGACAGCAGAAGTCATAATGTGTTTTATAATGGAGTCTCAGGGTTGCGGTTAGTTTAACAGTGCATTGATTATAGATGACAAACATGGAGGCCGTCCTAATAAACTCCTGTTGTCCATGATTTATCATCTTTTTAATTATTCCAGTGTGATGTATCAAGATGCCATTGTTTTTGGTAGGGATGCACAGATATGGCAGATACAGTTTTTGCTGATATTTTAACAGTACAAACTGGTCATATATTTCCTTTATATTCGCTGTAATATTGGCAAAATGTACCAAAATCATCACTGAATGTCCACTTTTCAAAATCAACAGTGTCATTTATTTAAGGATAAAATGTTTTTCATGCTTCACATCTTTTTTTGAACACACATAGACTGTATTCATAAAAAAACGGTTAATTTTAGGTCAATGAAGTCTTTTTTCTCTTGACAAAAATGCCGGTATGGACATCGGTATCTGCAATAATGAGTTTGGAAATACTGGCGGATCAGATGTTGGCAAAACTCCAATATCATGCATCCCTTGTTTTTGGAAATATGAAGGGACCCTTACTTGAGTATTAAAAGTTCAGGGACCTTTAACCATCAGTTTAAGCTCAACTGAGAAGAAACATCACTAATCAGTGTTACATTTTTATTCTTATGCATTTTCATTGACTTTACTTCTTAGTTTCATTTATAGATGCTGAGAGCAGCCATGTTTGCAGCCACTTCTAATTCTGTTACCTCAGGATCACAAGTTAGTTATTTTATTTTGCTAAGAAAAGAAAGAAAGCAGGTTATTTCAATTCTTTGGTCAAACAAGTGTTTTTTTTGTTTTTTCTTAAAAACATAAACAGCCAAGACGAAGTTTAAAGTCTTAAGTCTTCTATTGAGGGCACTTAAATTCCAGGTCTTTGGAGATGGTAGAAGTAATTTAAGGTTTTAAATAAGTGCTTCATCACGGAGTTTGGCTTGTTTTCCACCTTTTGAACGGCACCATAGTGACTGTAGCGGCCATTTGCGCTTGTCAATTCATGAACAACTTCAGAACTCAAAATGGGCCACTGTGGCACGGGGAGAGTGGATCTTACGCAGGGTCAAAAATGTCAGTGTCCAAGCCAAAAGATGCCGTTTCTTTGGTATTTATTGAAGGTTACAAACAAATGATCAACCTCGTGTTGCACTCCTGGCTTTCTGTCTTCCTGATAAAAAAAACTAGGGCCGCCTGATATAATCGGTATGATATCGATATTGGCAGATATCGGCCTAAAACATAAAATATCAGTATCTGGGAATATTGACATTTTTGCCAATTTACCTATCAACCATGTATCGGCAGTGTTATTGGCAATGTACACAAATGTACCTTGAAGCTTCACTTTGTGATCACTGCATGGGTACATTTAGAAACCAAGACTTGAATTATTTTTTAAGAGTTAATTGTTTTTCTTGTTTTGCATCTGTTCCTCACACAAACAGACTCTCACATTTGAAGCAACAAGTCAACTTTCAAAACGTAACGACTTTGTGTTCTTGATGAAAAACAAAAATTGGTATTGGCGATAATCAGTTAAAAAATACTGCCATATTGGATATCATCAAAAATCTAATATAAATCCAATAAAAAACATTCACCTTCCCCAGTGCCCCCCTTCCTGTCTTTCGTGCCCATCTGTAGCCAAAACTACCGATCCTTTCAAAAGAAATGCCTAAATAAATTCTCAAATATTCTAAGTAATAAAATAAGCAATAGTTAACTGAATTCTTTGTCATTTTCAAGACAACAATAATAAATAAATAACCTAATTTAAATGATTAAATAAGACAATATACTGTCAATAACTCCAACAGTGATGTTGCTCAAAGTGTATTTCACATCTGCAGTTACAGCATGTCAAATCTGTATCTGAACATGCATTGGCAAAGACAAGATATTGATGTATTAAATAATTATTTTTAGCACAAGCCAAGTGTAATGCACTGATATGCGTCCTTGAACCAGCGCCATCAGCAGTGATGGTTGTTTCATGTTTCCATGAGCCCATAATGCATGCTGACCTACTGTGTGACCTCTGGTACACAAAAGAGAATGACGGGTTTTGTTGCTCAAACAAAATCTTTCTTTGATAGTTAATTGTGATCTTGAGATAAAAGTATTTCAAGTTTTTGTAACCTTGGCTGGTTTCTGCTTCTGTTAAAGCTTTCTAAATGACCAGCTTGTTTGTCTTCATGGTAGGACCTAAATCCAGGATTGTGCTGTGCTGTCTCTGATGACATGAATTATTTTTGTCCTGCTCATGCTGAAATAAAGGTTCTAACTCAGACTGGTGTTTTGTATCACTTTATTGTGGATCCTTTTCTCCTAAGTATATTTCACACTGTAGTTTCAGGGCACCTAGTTATAACCACTCTTTTAATGAAGTTTGTTCTTTTGTTTAAAAACCTGCTTTAAGATTCTTTACTGGTTTCCTCAGCCTGAACTGTACTTTTTCCACCCTTTTGTAAATTTGACCTTACTTGAATGCCAAGCTAAGTGTTTGGACGTTACATTTATTATTGATGGTGGGTTTTCTCAGGTACTTGTGCTGCACCTTTTAGGAGGATGAACCTAGCTTCTACTACTTTTAGCTCTTTTCTCTGTTGTTGGCTTATCAGTATCATTACTTACTTTTAATTTAATTTAATTAATGCTGCATTTCTTTACTCTCCAGCTGTTGATTCTTATGATCATCATATGATGAGCGTTTGGCCCAATTTATGGCATCCAGCGTCCTGCTTGGCTAATTCTTAACATTAAAAGAAATTTTAGGAAATGTTTTTACTCAACTGTTTTTAGCTTTTTAGTAACATCATTAGGCTAACATTTAGGGACAATGTGGATTTTTTTGATACTTCAGTTTTTATTGGAATTTTATGTTTAATAATTGAAGCATTGAGTTATGTATTTTCCACATCAGAATTATGTGTGTCAAACAAAAGATAAAGAACAAAACAAGTCATGGTTACCGACATCCATTGTCAAGGCAGTGTATTTGGGTTCAGTATCTTGAATTGACATATCAGTGGTTCCTTAGGTATCTTTCATTGTTTCATAAATTGTCAAGTTTTACAATTTTTTCACAAAAACATGCCCCTTCAGTCCAAACTGCCATTCTTTCCATAATATAGATCTCTCTTATGATTTATAGCCATTGGTTTACAGTAGGGGGTTTAATCTTGCACCAGTTTCTTGTTATTGCCTTCTTGCATGTGATCTTTAATATTTTAGTAAAGTATCTATCCCTGTCTAAGGCACAATCATTATGTTTCCCTCTCTCCTCTCTGCTGCAGAGAGCGTAATTCACTTCTTACTCAGGGACAGATCAGGTGGCATGGTGGTGCAGCAGGTAGTGCCACCAGCTAGAAGGTTGCTGATTCAAGCCCCATGCCGCACAGGGCCTGCATGGGTTCTCTGGCTTCCTCCCACAGACCAAAAACATGCTTATTAGGTCATTTGGTCCAAATTGCCCTGAGGTGTGAGAGGGAGTGTGAATTGTTGTCTGGGAATGGCTGGCGACCAGTGCAGGGTGTTCTCCGCCTATTGCTGCCAATGTCAGCTTGAGCTCCAGCCCCCCACAACCCCGACAGCGATAAGTGGTATAGAACAAGATGGATCTCGTGGCAGCCAGGCCCAAGCACACCCTCTGAAATCTGATTGGTTGCCTCAGATTCTTCAATGATTGGCCGTTTGCCTCTCCAAGCCACCAATGAAAAGCTGTGATGTACTACCTTGAAACAGGCTGCATCAAAGGTGGCCCGACCTCAGTCATATTTTTCTTATGTTGGTGAAAAAGTTTGAGCCCTCGTGCCATGAACAGTGCAGCCTTGACTTACACCAGCGTGAAGACATGAAAATGAGCTGAGGAAAGGATGTAGAAAGAGCATTTCTGTAAATAATGGACATAGATTTATTCATAAACAGAAAATGCAGGCTAGGATAAATCCAAACACTGATGTCATTTTATTTGCTCTGAAAATGACAACTCTGCCTTTGTGGTGCTGAAATGTTTGACTCTGGTGACAGCAGTTACGTTGGACAAATGACATGTAGATATATATTTATATATACCTTTTAACATAAGTAGCTCTAAATGTAAGTCAAAGCTTTGAATTCTGTCCTGTTAGGATTCATATAGTCACAACAGATTTTCCCAGACCACAGTTTTATTAAAGATTTACAGTATATCTCTATGTGACAGACTGATAAAGCCACAACGGTCTATATACAACAGAAATGAAGGTGCATAATAATGTGAGGGGTTAAGAGGGGGACAGAGTCTGGGTGCAGGTCTTCACAGGTCAGGAGAGCCTCAGCTGAAGGTTTTCTTTCCACAGTTTAGTCCTCAGTCAGCGTCGGGAGCTGCACTATCGTCTACAGACAGTTTCAATCTGTCAAACAGCTAACCTGAAGTAAACATGTAATCTGGAGACCAGTAAAGACGGTCAGCGTGAGGGGAAGTGTAACATTTATGAAACGGAACAAAAGCATCGATAATGGGTTTGTTTAATCCAGAATCAAACTTTAGACTGCTTTTATAGTGTTAACTTCTAAAGTAATTTATCTAGAAGCCAACATGCACCAACTGCTACATTAACTCATGACGTCTTTGTTGCCTTGTTAGATGTTTGACAGAGAGGTGATTTGAAAGCTGGAACGTCCTGTATCCAGAGCAGGTTATCTTCTGCCTCGCTTGCCGCAGAGTGGGTAGAAACTGTAGGTCCTTGTAGATCCACGAGAACATTTGTAGGCCTCCTCCTCCCAAAACTCCACCAAATCACACTGCTTCATAAAGTGGCTGTTCTGGTTTACTTCCTTCAAGTCATGAAGCCGTTCAGTTCCAGGATGATCTTTTACCTTCAGAGAAAGAATAAGAATTCATAACAAGCTGTAAGAAAGGCTTCACTTTATTTTGTAAGTTCATTGCTATTTCCAAAAGTTGTAACAAAAACCATAGAAAGTAATGAAATCATTCTTTATGAGCAAATCATGTTTTCTCACTCTGCAGAAATGGAAGAGCACCTATGTCCTACGCTCCTGTTCAATTTACCATCTACATGTGCCCAGAGTCCAAGCTGAATTGGGGAAATTAGTTTTTTTTTTTGTTTTGTTTTTGTTAATTTTCAGGGTGACCTCAACTCAAAGGACACAAACAGCTGCTTTTCTACCAAAACATGTTCTTACAGTGTCCCCCTGTAAAAGAAATTGCATACAGATGGCATTTATTCTGGATGTTACGGAGTGGGCCAGTGAGAGAGGTTTTGCTGTTAAAATAAAGCAATCATTGAGGAAGTTTTGCTTCTGTTGAAGCTGCTTAAACTTTAAAAAATATTTTCTTAAAGCTGATGTGAATACATCCAATCGTATTCATTTAAATTACTGTCAGCAGTAACTGTCTTCACCTCAGATTATGTTGCTTTGCTGTTTTTGCCTCGGCACAATATCTGTATCAGCACATATCATCTTAAAAAGTGGAATGTCAGTAATGGCAGATATCAAAATTTCTGCTGATATTTACAGCCAATATTTTAGCCATACATTAGGGCTGAACGATTTATCGTTTTCAGATCGAAATCGCAATTTCAGACAGCGCAATCATGTGATCACCAAAGCAGCAATGTTTTGCAGCCCCCTGACTGACCCAGGATCTGTTGTGTCAACTATTTAACAAATTAACAGGCAATTTATGGAAGTGCTGGTAAGCAGGTCAACAATACAAAGCCTCTGTTTAGGAGTAGAAGATGAAGTATCCCTTAAATAATGAAAACAGATTACTTATCATCAATATTAGATGATGAATAATGTGTTATGTGCTGCTGATCATTGATTTCCTTACTGTTGTCTGTACTGTAAACATAGTGAATATTGCACTGAAGCTTCGTTTGAAGAAAATCGTGAATCGACTTGAAATTGCAATATCTGCCAGCAAAATCGCAATTCGATCTTTTCCCGAAATTGTTCAGCCCTACCAGGTATATTAGCCATAAATATCACATTTACTGACTGTAACACCCTAATAATGTATGAATGTAGCACAATGCTTCACCCTTTTATTGCTGAACGTTCACATATAAAAATCAAAAGTGTCTTCTGTTAGAGAGTGAAATGTTGTTTTCCTTGGTTGACATAATTATCAACACAAATACGCTCTCACAATGAGAGAAAAGGGTCAGTTTTAGTGAAGGAGATACCTTGACTCTTGCCAAAAAACATTGGTATCAGCAATGGCATGTTTGGAAATATCTGCAAAATCGAATATTATGCATCCCAAATTATTTACATCTTGTCCTGCTTCCTGAGACCCCCCCCCCCCCCCCCCCAATCCAATGGAGAAAATCTTGAGCTGGACGATGTGATTACCATTTAGTTTAATAACTGATAGCACTGATAAAATGCCAAATCTTTGAAAGAAAGACTTTATAGAAGAATTAATCCATCAACAGCTTGAAGCAAAATCCTGCACACGGTCTAAACTAAGAAAGTCTCCTGTATTGAATGCTGAGAGCATTTTATGATGCCAAAGTACAAAAGATGAGCCTGTAGCCTCAGAAACCTGTTCTTGGTGGACAGGAGTGGTCCCCAGAGTGGTCGTCTGCTGCTGTAGCACATTTGTTGTAGGACTGGACATGTGTGTTCAGAAATGTTCCTCTGCTTGGTTGTAACAAGTGTTTATAAGAGTAATTGTTGCCTTTCAATCATCTCAAACCACTCTGGCCTCCGTGATTAGCAAAGCCTTTTCACCCACAGAACTACTGCTCACAGGATATCATTTCTTTTTTGGACCATTCTCTATGAATCCTAAAGATCACCGTGTGTGAAAATCCCAGTAGATCAGTAGCTTCTGAAATACTGTCACTGAACTTCAGCAGGTTGTCTTGATCGTGTCCACGTGCCTAAAATCACTGAACTGCTGACGTCTGATTGGCTGATCAGATCTTTGCATTGTGAACAGGTGAATCCAACACAGTAGCTGTGAGTGTATATCATTAATGCGACAACGGTCAATGTAACGGCATATTAAAAATCAGCATCTCCCCAAAATGTACCTGTTTAGGGATGTGGGCTGCAGGGAAGCTGAATAAATGCTGCCAGCAGTGTTGATTTTGCCAACTAATTATTTTTGTCATAGTTTTCGTCAACAACCTTTTTTTTTCCCCTGACGCAAACTAGACTTTAACTAAAAAAAAAAAACAAAAAACAAGTGCACATGGACAAAAACTAAAACTTAATTAACTGACATTTTCATCAACAGATAAAAACTAGACTAAAATGTTTGACAGAGACTTCATCCAATCAGACATAATTTCGTCATGTAGACAGTAGAGACAAGCTAGGAATATATCCAATCACAGCTACTTTGGTTGTGTGGAAAGGTTGGATGAGTTAAGAGGGACATCCAATCACAACTGCCTTAGCTTCATGGTGACGAGATCCAGGTGTAAAACATGACTTCAGAATTTAAGGAAACATAAGAAATGCCTTACCCTTTACACTTCATACTTTAGTCGACTAAATTTACAGTAGATTTTGTCGACTAAAATGTTGTGAAATTTCATCAACTTCAAGTAGACTAAAATTAAAACAATTTAGATGACTAAATTATGACTAAAACTAAAAGACATCTTAGGCAAAAGACAAAAAAAATGAGTGCACATGAGGAACAAACTCCCCGTGTGTTTTGTGCCTTTCTTTGGGGGTGGGTTGTGTTGCATGGCAGGATAAATACTGCATACTGTTCCCATACTGTGCATGCTAACTGAAAAGGCACAAACAAACAAATAAGACTGCACAGACAAACAGGAAATACATGACGGGCTAAATTCCCAGTTGAACTCGGGGGGCTGCGTGCATCAGTTGTTTCATGTGACAGCCACAAACCAGGTGATAAAAGTGATTCAAAATATCAAGTGTTGCACAGATAACAAGACAAAATATTGGGGAGGGGGATACATCAACACCAGTCCTACCTGGTTTGTGGCTGTCATGAAGAACTAAACAATCCCTTTAATTTGGAGAAGAAGCCCCCCTCTTGTTTCAACTCTCCGTCCTTCCCGTCATGCCCGCTGTGCCCTGTCTCAGACCGCTTACCACTGCTGCCCCCACCTGGACAGAGACCAACACTGCATCAGCCAGGACTGAGGCGAAGGGCCTGTCCTTACACCCCCTTTCAGTCGATAAGGTGTGTAAAGAGATAAATATAAAATAAAAGGGGGCTTCAAGGGGAGAGAGTTCATTAGGTTAAAGTCTAACCTGTTGTGGTGGCAGTTACTCCGTTCACTGTCCCCTCCACGTCCGTCTCGTCTTCAGCGTAGCTCATGAGCAGACTTCTTTGTCTGTCTGTAAGTGTCCTGCAGAGGAAAACATCACGGTATGATCTTTGCATTTGTGTGAAAAATATGTTTAAACTATTTCTTATTTAATTATGGCTTTACAGCCCATAAAATAAGAGGCTACAAATAACAAAGTATAAGCACACAAAGGACAGTTTTGTGAGAAAATCTCTTGGCTTTGTGTTCTTGGTGTAAGAAAATATTTATTAACTTATTTGTATAAGTGAGACATTGTATTTGTATTTTTTTGCCTGTGGCAGCTGGTTGGCATTTGACTCTCGATTTAGTGTTATTATATCTGTCACTGGAACAGACAGAAAAGTGTTTTCATGTTGCAGAGACCATGTTTTATACAATAACACTAATTAGGAACTGTACGTTTATGCATGTAGTAATAATGTAGGTTATAGACAAGACCAGGACTAAAAATAAAGCCAATGCAGAAGTGCCAAATACTGCAGCTTCTCCAGTGTCAGCTTGAGGCTGCTGCAGAAAAAACCCAGAGGTTATATGACTGTATGAGGGGTTTGGACAGTTCTTACAGCCTAAATAAACATACTATAGCCTGGTTTAAATAACTAGCATCTGTCTAAATATGTAAAAAAGAAAGGCTCTCCTTTTTCTAGGGGGGGATTTTCATATATTGTGTTTGCTTTAATTTAACTGAGGATTTCCAGTTTTGGACAGTTAGGGACATGATTGACATGAATGCTAGCCCATGTGGTGTCACTATTGGTCAGACAACCTTAGAGCCCGCCTCAGTTCAGCCTCTCTGTCTGTCGATAGGTTGATCTAAAGTTTGGTAGACAATGTGTTAGCAGTGTAGCTGTGTCCACGGATGTGCATCAACAATAATCCAAAGCCTCCAACGACTGATGTCACATGGCTTCATCCGATTCTTTCCACAGTCTAGGGTTATAAAAACTATCAAATGTTTTTAGGTATGAATTTTGTAGTTAGAATAAAAATGCTGATATGTCATCCTGCGTTGTGAAAATTGTGTTATCTTATATCATCATCACTGTATTGCTTCACCAATCATATCACCAAATGCTTGCCAATACACATTCCTATTAATTATTGACTGCAACTGTGCTTTTGCTGACCTCTTCAGCACACACAGCCAAGGATGGGAATCGAATTCAATTCCAGTTAGGAATCGATATCATTAGTCTTTATGGGCAATTCCCCTATTAACTTCTTTCACTTAGCTCTGCTTTGCCAATCAAGGATGTCACCCTCTCATCAGGGGTGCTCAGCAGAATGATAACAAAGCAATCGAAAATCACGACAGGCAGAAGCGGTCTAAACTGGGTCTTAAATTCCAACAAAAAGATGTTTACTGTACAACTTTCAGTCAGTGAAAACACCAGACACGTGCACATAAATTCATCTCTGCACTCAGCACTACACTGAATATCAGGAGAGTCGTGTGTTTGACATTGTTGCCTCTGAAAAACTGTGTAGGCCGACTTTTTACCAGACAGAAAATCAGCAGGAATCGATAAAGGAACTGTTATGGAATTGGATCGATAAGTAGGATCGTTAATGGCGCTGATATCAATAAAATCTGATCAATTCCCATCCCTACACACAGCTAAGAGGAAGGAGAAGAAGCAGTCGTGGCAGACAGGGACAGAGGTGGTCTAAAATGGCTAAATTTGACTCAAAATCACACAAACAGCACACGTACAATGGTGTCTGTGTGGTTTTAAGCAGAGATGGAAACAGCAGCATCACGCTGACACATCCATCAATCACAAGGCATTATAGATATCACGAGAGTCGTGTTTGATGTTGACAAAGGAAACGTTTTCAGGCCAATTTTTTCTCACTGAAAATCCTCAGGGACCAAAAAGTGGACTCACAATCAGCACTGCTATGAGTTCCCATTCTTTACAAATTAATGTGATCAAAAATACGCATGTTCAGCAGTCCTAATCTTTAACTACATGTTTGTTTGGTTCACTGTTTTCTTACTTGGGCACTTTTATTTTGACGTGGACGTAATGATCTCCAAAGCCGTAGCCACTGACACGGGCGATTCCTTTCCCCGCCAGGCGGATCCTCTGGTCGGTCTGGATGCCTGCGGGAATCTGAACAAAGAAAATTCCGGTCACTTACAGTATGTCTTAAAGCACATTCAGAGTGTTATCTTGTTCGAGAGGCAGCCTCTGAAAGCAAAAATTCCCTTACGGATAAGTTTAATGCTTCATAGAGACCCTGTGTCCTGGCCGTGCCGCCCAGAATCGCTTGTGCAACAGAGATAAAGAGGTCAGAGTGGAGGTCTGCGCCGTCCCTCCTGAACACTGGACTTTTTTGGACCTGGACAGAAAACATTACAATTAATCCCATGATATTAAAACTTAAAAAGTGTCTGACAATGAGCTCAAAACACTTACACTATAATAACAAACCAGTTATAACAGCTCTAACGTGAACAAGCACCGCTTTTCATCCTTTTGGACTTCCATCTAATATGGTAAATAATATAAAAATGTCATCTACTGTTGTTTGTTTGCTCATATTTGATACATATTCAGGTGTTTGTGTACATGCACATGAACATTTGTGTGTGATAGTCTGTTTCTGGTATGTAGGATGGCTTACTACTGTTGTTTTGAGCTCTTCCTTCATTTTTTAACCTGGTTAAAATGTGGGTTTCAGTTAGATTTTCTATCACATATAAATAAAGGAGCTGATTTCAGTACTCACCCTAAATGTGATGAAGACCTCCTTCTTCCCAACTGGCATTCTGACGGTCTGACCGTCCTCCACACCTTAAAAACAGTTTGATGATGATCACAACCGAGAAATCTCAATGACCTTTATTTGTTTTTATTTGATGACGAATCTGTTCTCAGTTTCATCCCAACAGACTTCTACCACATCAAACCATGCTGTTCCAGGCCAAACATAACTGTTTATCAAATATGTGATGCATAGGAGTGTTCCTGATGACTAATTAACAAAGATGGCTGCAGCTCAGAGCATATATAACCCTGTTCTTGTTCAAACAAGCACATATCTAATAGAGAATGTGTTTTGACAGTTACAGTTTACTCGGTTAGGTTTATAAGCAAAGACGAAGCTAAAGATGAATGAAAATTATAGGTTAGACTTGCAAAGTGCAATCATTTTAACTCCATTTGTGTCTTACATTTTGGCATATTGAAGCTTTTTACTGTCAAAAAACTGTTTTAAAATATTAGGTTTAAGAAAAATCATGCCAGAAATTGACAAGCATCCCACCTAAACATGATCTGATTTGTTTTAATGCTGTTTCAGAATCTGTTGCTTTTGCATATACAAGCAGTAAGGCTGAGTGCAAATGCCTTCAAATAAAGTTAACAAAGTGTGGTTGTTATTTGTCACAACTCTTTTCCTCTTTCTTTTGCATTAGGAGGGATATACTATCATTATCATGTCAAGAGTGTATTTAGTTTTATAATGTATTTGTGGTTGTTGATTGCATGTTGTGCATCATCTCAATGACAGACTACAAATGAAAACTTGCTGTTAGATAAATCAACAGTTTCTTCATTTTTCTACATTAACAACATAATTCTGCAAAGCCACAGCTCCTGACTAACACAACATAAAGAGCAGGATGACTGCTTTGCTTGCTCATAGTTCATCAGACCGACCTGCAGGCACAGGGACCATCACAGTCTTCCTCTGTTTGGTCTGTCCCGTCCCTCTGCAGGAGTGACACGGTGAGGAGATGACTGTTCCTTTACCGCCACAGCGACGACACGTGGAGCGCATCACAAATGGGCCAGTGTTGACTGTTTCCTACGGAGCACAATGAAAATGTGAATGCACGTCACAAACATATTAATGGTGATAAAGCTCAATACAAGCTGCTTTACAGTTTTTTTTCTGTTTTTTTTTTGGTATAACAGTAAAATTAAAACTTCATAGATAACAATAATAAGATTATTTTAGCATTAAAATATCATTTCAGTTACAGAATTTTTACATACTGTTGAATTAACAAATGCAGAAACATAAAAATGATATTTGTAATTACTGATGCTGATCATTTGGGGCAGCTTAAATTGGATGGTGGAGTATTTAAGTTGTTAAGCACTGTAAATAATTTATATCTTCCTTTATTCTTTTACTTTAATTCCTTATTCATGTATTTATTACTACTATTGCCAACACTACTATTATTTTATTACCATTATCTTATCTCCAGTTTTAGTGTTTTTGACATAACCTCCACTCTTGCTATTATGGACTTATGATGCTGTTTGCTACCATGGTTCCTATTGATTAATTAATTGATTGATAAACACATGTATTTTGTTGATAATAATCTGGAAATTGTGGTGTTACAGCAGCTGACATTACAATAATTACACATTAAATAGGCATCAAAATATAAATAGAATAATAATAATAATAATAATAATAAGATATGTATGTACAGTAAAAGAGGAGATTGAAATCCAGTGATGAAAGTATTCAGTATCAACAAAGACAGAATAACCAGAGTAAAACTACATATATATGTATATATATATATATATATATATATATATATATATATATATATATATATATATATATATATATATATATATATATATATATATATACATATATATACACACACTGTAATGGGAGGTGGAGAGGAGCAAGTCTTGCAACCAAGAGGTTGTAACTATAAAATAACAACATTAAAATCTAGTGTTAATATGATTACCATTGTTCTGACAAGGAGAAATATATATATATATATATATATATATATATATACAGTATATACAGTACTCAGCATAAATGAGTGCACCCCTTCAGATTTGTCAGAAAACCTTTAGTTTCCTTTCAAAATCAACGTTTTCTATGGCATACTTTACCACAAAATACTCCCCCCAATGTGAGCCATTGATTGCAAACAAGATTTTTTTAAGTTGCACACAAAAAGTTTTTTTCTCAATTTAAGCTCAGGATGCAAAAATGAGTACATCTCAATCAAAGGGGTGGGAGCAAAGCTAATTTTAGTTATCATATTACCCTTATTTTCATCTTATGGTAAACAAACGTTTTGTTAAACTCAGCTTTGTCAAAACTTTGGAAATTGTTCTTGGTTAATTTAGATATTAATTAATACATTAATTTTAATAAGGGGTGTACTAATTTATGCTGGGCACTGTATATGTGGAAGTGCAGCGAAGTATGAAAGTATCCTACTGACAGAAAAGGCTAAAGTTGCAGGGATGGCAGTGCAGCTTTATCATTATCAGAGGACGGTCAGGGGGATGCCTCCCTGCCTTTCAGAGGTGAGATTTATGGCATTGAGCAGGAAGGATCGGCTGCACCTTCTGCGGAGGTCTTTCTTTAAGTTCTTTTAACTTTGCTTTTATTCAGGATGGGTTTGTTTGTTCTATTCAGCTCTGCTGCATTAATTTCTGGTTTATTTGTTACACTTTAACCACTTCTAACCACACACATACGTTAAATAAAATCCCTGTTTGAGAGCTCTTACCATGCCGGAGCCGTTGCAGTAGTGGCAGTGCTGGACCTTGGTGCCGGGCTCATGACCTTTCCCATCGCAGCGCTGGCAGGCTGCTTCTATGTTAACAGACATCTCTTTGTTGACTCCCTTTGCTGCCTGAGTAAATGTCAGCTCCATGATGTACTGCGTGGGATTAAGAGATGGTTGAAACATAGTCTGATATGTGTGAACAGGAATGGCCAAATCAGAACCAGAGGAGTGAACCACTAACCTCCTGTGGCTGATCAAATATGGCGTTGAAGTCTCCAAAGCCTCTGCCTCCAGAAAATTCCCCAAAGATCTTCCTGAAGAGCTCCTCTGGGTCGACGCTCTGAGCCTGTCCAGACCAGTAGTGCTGCCCTCCACCGGCCTGACCCGCGTCAAAGCCTGCTGAGCCATATGTGTCGTACTGCTTCCTCTTTACCTCGTCACTAAGGACCTGGAGGAAACATGGAAGCAGAGGTTTACAGGCTGTCAGACTTAACAGAAAAACACAGGAGGACATTTACATAAAGACTGACACCAAACCTCATAAGCTTCAGCCAGCTGAGCAAATTTTTCCTTGGCTTGAGGGTCGTCTTTGTTGGTGTCTGGGTGATACTTTTTGGCCATCTAAGGGACGACAAACACAAACACAAGTTAAGCACGCTGATGATTGGTTATCTGAGAGCCAATCACAGCTGTGGATGGGGGTCAGGGGTCGACCTGGTAGTAGGCTTTCTTGATCTCTTTCTGTGTTGCTGTGCGGGGTACACCCAGGACCTGGTAAAAGTCCTGCTTGCTGCTAGCAGGGGCACTTGTGTGAAAGGACAATGTGCAGACAGCATGAGGTGATTTGATACCTGAAAAATATTAAAAAAGGGCACAAGGGTGAGTAAACACTACATCAGTAGGGGAGATGCATTAAGGCATCACATGAGAAGTGAGTGTGCAGTCTTGTTTTCACTGTTGTAGCAGAATTGTCTCGATTTGCTTGTCTGCTTCATCAACAACAACTACGGTTAAACATCAGGGATGTGCTGTATCATCAGCTAAACTGTTGTGTTGGCAAGCAGAAGCTTAAAAATATAAATATCCAATTGGCAGATCGAAACAATTCTAACAATATTTGGAGCTGATAAGATGGTTTACACATTGACAGAATGATGGAGAGTCAAGTTTGTGGAGTTTTGCGCAGAACTAGTTGAGCTGCCTTGGCTTAAGTTTTTTTTTTTTTAACTCAGTCCTGATATGTAATAGTTATTTAAAGACTTACATTCACACCTGAAATACAGCTAGTTTATTTTTGGCACTTGTGATTTCATTTGTGTTTAAATTGAAGCATTTTCATACACCTGTGTCAGGCATACGGCCTGCAATCTTTTGGGAATTTTTATTCTACTTTGAAAAGTTAAGCTTCCCAAAAAGGGTCCAGTTTTTATTTAGTGCTCTGTGTTGCTCTCTGTATGTCAACAGGTTGTTTCAGTGCTGTTTGTTGCTCTCAGCCAACAGGAAATCTCACTTGATCCGACACTTATGTGTTTCAGATGCTGGATGAGTTCTGGTGTGACATTACAGGAGACATAAACAAACAGCCACTGACATCAGTTCATGTCACATTATTTTACTAATAGACCTCGACTGACAACAATAGTAATGGGAACTGCTAAGATTTTATTCACATCATTACAATAATCGATTATGCTGATCCATTCAGTTCTGTATTGATCCACATATTGATTCTTCTGGATTTTCAGTTCGTTAAAAAGTGGGCTTATGCAGGCTGCCTGTGTCTACAGTTTTTAAGACATGGCACTCACAATTATTAGTGCTGAGCTGTGTTGACTGTTATCAGCACAGTGTTGGTGTTTCCATCCTTACTTCATCCAGCCACAGACTCTGCACTTTGCATTGTTAGCATTATTTTGATTAAAATCGAAACAGTGACAGAATGGCCTAAGTTGATTTATTGTTTGATCTATATGTCTGAAAGACGAGTTGTTGAGCATGACTGAAAAATTATACATGCCTTAAATACGGACTTGTGCTCATGTGGTTATCTCCATCCCACTAAAGCCAGATTTGGCCTAAGCCCTTGTTAAATCAATGCATTGGTGCATCCTTAGAATAAAATGTACATAAAATCAAAATGTATTACTTTCAGTATTTTTTCGGTCCAAAAAAACACTCCAGATCTGGACATTTTGAGGAAAAAAAAAAGCAAATTCACATGTAAGCTGAAAAGTGATGCACTTTCTGTCATGATGTCAAATAGTTGCATTGCATTGTTCTCAATGTTGTTCCCACATAGTTATTTTACAGTGTCACACTAAAAGCCTTATAATTCATATCCTGAGAGCAACTTTAGTGAAGAAGACAACAAAAAAGTCACTGTTGTACAGATGAAGTTGAGCTCATGCAGAAAGCTGTGAGGATAAAAACAATAGGACCCCTTGGCATCGTCACAAAGAGTTCACTGAGCAAAAATGGCTGCCTAAATGTGAATTTAAGTGATACGTTTTTTCTAAATGGTGAAACATAGTGTGTTTCTTCATATAACACACAAGTAAAAGAAACTTATGATAGTATTACCAGGACATGGTGTTATAGTACACAGAGTTCTCCTTGTAAAAACACATAGTTGTAAATATGATGTTGCATATTTTGAGATGAAAGATTATATCAGTCTTCTGATAGTGATATTATGCTGCTATTGTCGTGCATCCCTATCTTATGACCAGAGTATAAGTGGTTAAGTAGTCGACCTGCTAGAATGTTCTAGAGACAAAGTTAGATAATCAGTACAGCTATAACTGGAACAATGTGTTGGAAGCTCATTTAATGGACACAAAACCTGCTCAAAGAAAACATATCAGGTCAACTCTTCCTCCTGTTGAGGGTCAGAGTACAAAAGCACACTGACAGCTCCCCTGACACAGGACAGCAGCAGACTGTTAGCCAAACTGATTGCATCACACTGCTAACTACCTCTGCAAGAAAAGAAAATACGCAATCAAGTGATATGCTTCTAATATCATTAATGAACGCATGAGCCTTAACCAGGCTGTGACAGTTAAGCTGTCTAATATTTACTTGCATAACTTAACCCGAAATGACAACAAACGCCGCCTAGCTTAGCCTAGCTTAGGCCATATGGGTGCACCACCTCACCTGACAGCCTTCTCAATGTCAACGCTCTCCCCGCTCCCCCGCACACTGAGCTCCCTCCCCGCCACAGCCTCTCCGCTCCCAGGGTGGAGACCCCGCGGACCCCTCCATGACCGGCGCAGACGACCGCCCCGGCGGCCCTGCGCTGACCGGAGGACACGAAAACAGCGATCCAGCGTGAGGAACAGCGGGCAGCCGAGGACGCCATCATTCCTTCACTAGGGGCTACCCCGGAGCTCACTGCGCATGTCCGTGTGACGGAGTGGGCGTGGCCGAAGTTGCAAAGATGTTCTGTATGAGGCAAGATGGTGCTCTCCTGAGGAGAGCAGTTTCTTCACTTCGTCCTACATAAGACAGCTTGTTTTGTAAAACGAGTACATGTGGCACTGATAATATGACTGAGACTTTAAAATCATCGGGGTAAACATTAGAATAAGAAACAGAGTGTCAAGTTGGAAAACAGAGTGCACCAGTTTTATGACCAGGGGTAGCGCGTTACAATGTTAACTCTCTCTATATATATTTTTTTCAAATGTATTTAAGTTTTGTAATTTCATACAGAACATTTTGTGGCAGTTTTTTCCCGAACAACGAACAAAAAAACAAAACAAAATTAAACACATTTTATGAGTACATTCAGTCACTGACATCAGTGGTTGTCATGTAGAAGAAAAAAGCCGTTTGAAACTTCAAACAAACTAATATTTTACAGTTAAAGAAGGCAAAGCATCTCAGTTTTTGGATCATATTCACACAACAATCCAAACAGCACTTACAATTAAAAAACAAATTCAGAAAAGACTTAAAAGACTTGACACCTGGTATAAATAAGATACTTAAAGAAGTCAAAATTAAGAACAAGCATAGTGGAAAAATAGAAATTGGACACAAAATGTTTGTTTTAATAACAGCTGGTCAATTAAATTAATTGCCTATAATTTCTGCTATAATTGACTATAATTTGTTAAGTAAAATGACAACATTTATGGATTTTTCTTCAATATAAGTAATGTATGTATATAAATGAATGAGCATGTGTCAGTTCCCAACTAGATTCAAACATGTGATAAATCATAAAATACATAACAATTTTTCAGAGCTTATTGCTGCCATCTTGAAAAAATGAATTAAGATAAGGATAAATATCTCACTATAACGTGATATGTGTAGTGCTCTAACAATATAACTATCACATTATGATGTGATATATTTTCTAACAGCACAACCACCATGTTATAATTTAATATGTTTATTGTTCTAAAAATATTAATTATCAAGTCATAACATATGCTTATTTTCCCTAGCAACATAATCAACACGTTCTAACGTTTATTGTTTTAACAATCTGATTTTTTATTTTATAACATGATAACATTGTTATAAAATGATACTGATCCCTCCTTTTATTCATTTCAGGGTGTCAGCAATACACTTGTGGTCAATAACTAAATTAAAGGAATATTTTTAAAAACAACGATGACAGAATCGAAGGGAAGAAAAAAAGTGAATAGTGAATGTTTTCAAGTCTTTTCATCCATTGATGGTGTTTTTTTGTCCTTGTGATTCAGCAGGGGGTACCTTTCAATCCATATCAACAAAAAATATACCTAGCAGCCAAGGGTGGGGCAATAATTTGTGTTTTAAAAACTAAGAAATAAAAAATTACACCATTGGTAAATTCGATGTTGAATTAACTGATTGAGCTAAAAGATTAAATATACATGGCTTGATGTTCAGTGAAAAGTTGTTTACAGTAGAACACAGTCACATGCTTATTCATTACAATTATTATTACAAATCTTGAGGTCTAAATGTAGACTTCTCCTATTATCTATCATATTGTATTATCACTGGTATATTAAGCATGTATATCAGTGGCAAATATAAGATAATATACATGTTAGATGCTAAATCAACCAGAGGAGAAATCCTAATTACCTCATTTTGGCGGTTTGTATAGGCCAGGCAAAATTCCTGCCACTGTATGGAAAGTCCCCCCACTCTCTCTCTTTTTCTTGGCTTATAATATGAAATAATATCTTAAATTTCAACACTCCCACAGCACATTTCATTGAAATAATGGAAATATTATCATTTTGAAATACATTAGATTATAGTGTAAATATATATTTTTAAAAACTTTCATGAAAGGATGCCAGTGTTTTGTGTAATTTAGATAATGGCAAGAGTTTTCCTGAAACTGTAGATAATACAGGAATAAATAATGAAAACGTGCTTACTCCGTGTTTGTTGAAGTCGCGTCAAAATTTTAAAAATGAAAGTTGAAAATTGTCATGCAACTATAAATAATAAAATATGATTATGAGTCAAAATTTTCCAGTCCTTAACAGTACCACAAACCTATTTTCGTGCAGTTTAATCCTTTAGGTAGAACTCTTTTGACTGAGCTTTTACTTTAATTAGAAAACCCCGCCCAGTCTGGCAGCCCCGTGGAGCAAAACGAGCGCACCCCGCCCGGCCAAACTGAACTGTCAACTGGAGTGAGCTGAAGTCCTCTCTCACTGCTGAGTACCAACCAGCTCGACAGAGACACCCGGAAGGCACGAAAGTCAATTTGAAAGGGCAGCATGAACCGCTTTAAGACCTCCAAATTCAAGAACACCACCCCGAAAATCTCCAAGAAGGACGTGAGTATGTCCCGAGCGTCTGCCGGAGTGCTCCGCTAACGTTAGCTCTGGTTATTAGCTCTGCTGCTGAAGCTGTTTTGGGGGGAACGCCTGCTGCAAGCAAAGGGATGTTCAACTTCCTGCATCTGTAGCATGCAGAGTGAGCAGAGAGCTGCACTAAATCTGAATCAGAACTGAGGTGTTTACACTAGATACGGGCTTGTAGTAAGTGTTGGCCATGTGAGTGAAGCCAGTCCACTGAGGATGTTGTAGTGACGCCCATCACCATGCTACATTACTACAGCTAACCGAGTCTCCCCTTTTCTTTAAGAATAATCTGCTTCATTGCAAAATGCTCGCATTGGACTTGCTGGATCTGCACAGATCAGCTGTCGGTGCAGGTGCAGGTGTGTTCATTTTGTGGCCACAGTAAAAGACCAACCTGAGGTCCCTCCACATTCAGCTTGAGTCAATCACCGCATGTAAACAAAGTATTTTGAGGTTTTTATTGCACTAAAACAGGACGATCCTTGGCCATGGGTTTAACTAGAAGAGAGGGGGCTGTCCAAGACGCACAAATATGTAAACAATGTTCAAGCACACAAGAGAGTTTCACCCTCATGTCCAAAGAATGACAACTCATTGATGAAACCCAGGCAGTGTTATGAGATTTACCCAATACCTGAGATCCTAATGCAGCATGTGGAGGGCTGCGGGGGGGGGGGCTTGTGGTAGGCTGGTCTTTTTGTGACACGTGTATGTTGTTTCTTTGAGTGGCACCTGCAACTATTTTAGTAGCATGTCACATCCAGCATGCTGCATCCTGTAGCTGCACCCTCAACTCTTTCAGTGGCATGTCAGATCTAGCACGGGTTCCTGCCTCTCTTTTAGTGGCATGTCCCATCCTTTACCGGTACCTGCCTCTCTTTTAGCAGTATTGCCCCATCCTTTAGCAGCAACTGCCATCTCTTAGTGGCATGTCCCATCCTTTAGCAATACCTGCCTCTCTTTAAGCAGTATTGCCCCATCCTTTTGCAGCAACTGCCATCTCTTAGTGGCATGTCCCATCCTTTACCGGTACCTACCTCTCTTTTAGCAGCATGTCCCATCATGATATTCATGGTTTAAGCCTATAATCTGCATCTAAATAGATTTAAAGAGACCAGCTCTCCAAGACACAGATTTTCCTGCAGCAGATTCCAGTCTGCAGAAGCAGCAGTGACTGAAACTTCTTTTACCCATTTTAAGATGAACTCTGGGGACAGAGAGCAAAAGTAGAGTTTGTAACTGAGTCACAGAACGAAGAATGTAGCTTCTAGAACTTTTCACATGAATACAGTTACTCAAGTGTGATGAAAGCAGGCCACATATAGCCTTATAAATCAGAATGCGCCAATGGTTAAGTCTACGGATGGTCAGAGAGGCCCACCTAACTCGTTCGTACAGAGTACAATGATGAACACAGGCTTAATCACTAATGTCATTGCACAAATATGTTTGCAACATTTGTGCAGAGAAGACAGTTTGCAGGAACTTTGTCCAATATTTCAAACCAGAACAAAGAGCCGACTGACTTCATTGTAAGAATATGTTGGCAACATTAAATTTAAGACAAATTACTTGGGAAAAGTGTGATTATTTTCATAATTGCAAAAAGTGGAAGCAATTCTTTGGACGTCGTCTCAATTGACAAATAGGTTGACAGCAATTGGACACATTTATTTGATCATTTTAAGGACTATATCTTCAGGCCTCAGGATAAGCCAAACAATAAGAGGCCCATGTGTCAGAAGACTATTAGATGATAATTTAAAGTTAGTACTATGAAGAGTGCTCCAGTATATCTGAATGATAGTTGTCCTGTAGTCTACAAAGAGACGACGTGTCTGGACGACAGCGCTGCGGTGTCTTGCATACAAATCTGTCATTTTTCCTCCCCATCTGTTTGAAGTTGCAGCGCCTGCAGCTCTCCTTGCCGAGGTGGATTATGTAACCCCCAACCTTGTTTTTACTGAAGCAGGAAAATGCCTGGTATGCGCAGAGATAGTGGTGGATGTTTTTGGTGTCTCTCCAATCTCGGCACAGAATCTCAGACAGCAGGTGGTGCTTTGCTGCTGTGAATGTTAACAGACCAATGAAAGTGGGCGAGTGTGGCTGCAGTCATGTGATGGAGGGAGCTGTCATGTCAAACATTGTACAAGAGGAAAGAACGGCAGAAAGGGAGAGAGGCAGGCTGGTGTGGATAAAAACAAACAAGAAAGAAAAGAAGAAGAGTCGTTTTCTCCTCAGATTGACCAACAATGTTTAAGTTTCTCTTATGGTTCAAGTGAGTAGTTACAGAAGTGATTTGAGAATTAATTTAGTCACTTTTATATGGCCTCTGAACTTGGTTTTTAGTACCAGAGCTCCTTCTGATCATGGATTTGTGCATGGATTAACATGGATTATCCAAAGGTGCTTACACTGACTCTTAAACCCTATTAAAAATGCTCAGATAGTATGAATGTGCTCTTTACCTCAGTGCTCAGGTACAGAACGTCCAGGACACATGCTTAAATCAACAATGTGGCACTTCATAAGTGTCAAAGTCAATCTAGCATTACAGTAAGCCTGTACTCAAAAAAATCAATCCAGCAACTATCGTCACTTACTCACCGATATGTGTATTGATAAGGGTTTTCAGTACAGCCCCAAAAGCTGTGACAACAGTTGGAATATATCTATCACTGATGGTGCAGAAGCCAAGCTACATGATACAGCACGTTTGAAATCTTTATTGACTTCTAAGGCTGCATTCACACTGCAGGCAATAGAGGCCCATATTTGACGTTATTGCCCACATGTGACCCATATCTGATCTTTTTATGACAGTCTGAACGGCACAAATCCAATTTTTCAAATCAGACCCAGGCCACTTTCATATGTGGTCCTTAATCAGATCCATGTCTGACATTTTCAAAGCGACCTCACTCTGAACGGCCATGTTGTATTTCATCTGACTTTTATGTTACTGAAGTGAGACAGGTGTCACAAATCTGCGCTGGAGGAGGCTAGACGCACTAAGATCCAATGTAAACAATGGATGAAACAAGTATGGATGAACTCTGTGTTAGTGAAGCCCCTCAAGACACAATCCAAGCACTCCTAGCTCAGCCTCCACAGCCACATGTACAGTGGCAGCAGCCTCTGCTCCACAGAATGGGGAGATAGAGCTGTGACAGCTGGGAGATGCAGCCACAGTGTAGCACACTGACACGCCTGGTACTGTATGAAAGCTGTGGCGTCTCGGGTCAGAGCTGGCACTGTTGACAGGACAAACTGATGAATCAAGCCAACAAGGCTCATCATCAAACAATGTGTGAGACTGCACAGACACATTTTTTCTAATCCAGCTAATGACAAGTAAAGTCCAATTTGGGAATACGGATGTCTTGATACCGTTTCAGTAAGACTGATCATCTCACCCTGATAGATTGTGAATGTGCAGAAGTATTTTTGAACATGTAAAAGACTGATTAGTGCTTTTTGATACAAGAAAAATAAACTCTTGAAGCACTGGAAGGTACACCCTCTGTTTTCGCATGGTTGGCTGAGAGGCACCAGTTAGCATGTTCACTCATTAAAGAAAAACTAAGAGTCAGTTTTGGTGCACTGAGGGAAATGCTATTGAGATGTAGTGTCAGTGATGCTGCTGATGAGGTTTAACACACTGTTCATCAGTTTCCAAACATATATTTAAGGATGACGTACATTTTTGGTGCTTATTTTGCTAATTTTACCTTTATAATTACTGTAATTGTCGCCATGCTTAAAGTTTATTTCTCACACAAGAGGTTGTTACGTACAGCCTTGGGTCTTTGTGTGCCCTCTAGTGGTGTACTCCAGTAACACAAGCCCCATACAGGAGAGTATAAACACTCGTGACGCAAACAGATAAACATGCCAGCGCAAAGACAAGCAGCAAGTGAATCGGCCCAAGGTTCATAGCAGTATTTTACACACCATGCTTCTGCTAAAAAGAAGCCAGTTGACTGTGCTGTATGATACAATAACTCTGGTTTGAAGACAGGAGGGGATGGTGACAGATGAGGCTAAGACGAGAGAAAAGAGAGGGTGACCAAGCAAGAGGCCGGACTAAAGCATCAGTCTTACAGCAGTGTGTATGGCCCCATAGATATTATTTACAAGAGAGTTCAGTGTAGTGTTATCTTTAGTGCTTGGGTTCATAAATAGATCCATCTTTTCTCTGCAGAGTTGTTTTAGCTGTGAAGTAAGAGTCCTGCGTAGCTCCTTGGTTGGTTCATTGAACAGCACTAACACTTTCATAGGAGTATCACAGCAGCATGTTGGACACTCTGTCCCCTCTCTGCTCTTGTCTTGTTAATATTATGAAAGAGGTTTTAAGAGCGTCTGCTGTGCCACGCAGGGAGTTCTTCCACTTCCTCAGCAAGAGCTCATTCAGAGGCCCTAATGTGTGTGTCCTCACAGCCAGAATCCTTCCTGTTTATTCCTGTTCTCACTTAAGTTTTTTTTTAAAATCTCATTCAAGCCAGGAAAATTCATGTGTGCTTGTTGTATTAATTTATTGGAGACAAACTTTTATCTAGTTATTGTTTTTGTTATTTTTCTCTAGGGAGCTGTGGAGTGTGATTTTGTATGGACTAGAATTACAGTAATTATCGAGCTGCATTATGAAAATACACATTCATTAAATAAAAGAAACTTGAATGATTCTTTATTCAAAACTCAATAAATGTCTGAAATGTTGCTGTTTGTATCTAAACTCCTAGTTTTTGATATTTTTCTATACAAAGTGTTAAAAGCGACACAAACTCTACTCTTTTCAGAGCCCATAATATGCTTTTGCAAGTTTTATATTCCCTTTAGTGTGCTTGGCATGTCCCCTCGGTGTGATCGAGTAAACGTCTATGGCCTCAGGATTTCTCTCTCTCTCCCAGTTTACAGCATCAGTAGCTGCCTAAAATGGCTTGCACCCCCCCATGACCTACCAGTGTGACATCCTACTGTTGTTTTGTCAGAGGTCTAAGCCCGTCTGATGGTTCGATCGAGCCTAGTTCAGAGCAGAGGTTGTAGAATTAATGCAGTGTTGTTGACAATATGGAACTTACCAATTATCATAGAGTAGACTGGTTGACCAATCAGAGCAGACTGGGCTCAATGTTGGAAAGGGGCTGGATCAGTGGGACTTGGTTAATGAAAGCTAAGTAAGTTTTGTGATTATTTGATTATCGGTTCTCATTGTTCACTTAAAAGAGCTGGTCAAAAGATGATTGCGAAAAATAACATCTCCAGCGCAAACCACCGCGGAGGTAGTTTAACAAAATAAAGCCTCTGGTTGGGAGTAGAAGAATATAATACGATGATAGTTAAAGGTAATGTAACATAATGTGATAAAAGAACGAGTCACAACAAGCACACACGACTGTTTAGAGTTGCTGAAGACTTTATCTGATGACTGTAGGCAGAAGCATGCTAACACTACCCATTGAATCCCTGTGTTTTGAGCTAAGCTAACTAGCGGTGGACGAGGTCTGCCCGTCTCTTTCTTGTTACTGCACTCACAGTGGAATGAATGGTGTCTATCTGCTTGTCATAGACTTGGGAGTGAGGCAAGATACGTAAGCAAAGAAAATGTTGGCGTATCGCTTTAAGCTGCAAACAACCTAAAAAAAGAATAAAAAACATTTATGCTTTAGCTGTGAAATATGTTAATATGAAGGTCAATTAGACTCGGCTAACACACCAGGAGCAACAGTATATAAAACATCAGTTCACTCTGCTGGGCGGCTGGTGAAAATTGTCTTCACCATAAAGGAATCATGTTTGAAAAAGGTTTATGAAATGTAATTCATAGACATTCTGAATTGGCTGTAAGTGTCTTTAACAATATGTTTTAATTTGAATGCAAAATGATTTTTCTGGACACCTCTAACAATCATATATATGAACCTCAATAAAGGTAAAATATAAACATATAAAATGGTGCTTTAAAGATGGTCAGATGTTTGGAAATTTCCTGGTGTCAGGGCTTACCTCTGATAAGTATCTGTATACCCTCTAAAAAAACTAGAGCTTATTTAAACAGCATTTTCCAAAGAAATTAAGCAGAAACTTAATTACCAAAGAAAATTCTAAACTAATATTAAAACCTGAAATTGAAAACAAACACATCACCGTAATAACAGATGTTGTGGTCTCTTTCAGTGTTTAGGATTCCTGCCATTCATCGTGCCTATTTTACTCAAATTTAATGTAACACCTGATCCTTTTTTTTACCTCTCATGTGTGTCTTCTTTTCCAGGGATGGATCAACAATGTCCGAGCTGGCTCCTTCTCCTCTCAGGGGAATCACATCAAAGCCAGCTCCAAGTTTTTGGTCTTCAACACGGAGCAGGCTGGTAAGACTGTAAAGAAACTGAACAGCAGTAATGTTTGCTTCATGTTGAAAGAGAAAGCCATTACTGTGGCTTCAAGCCCAGTTTATGCTCATTTTTCTCTTAAAAGTCTACACATAAACAGAAAAAAACGCTTGATAGATACGTACAGTATACAGGGCATACACACAGACCAGTGTGAATAATGAGAATTTCTCTCTCCACAGGTGGAGGTATGCTGGGACTATCCTCAGTCAAACCAGCAGCTGATGGCCAGTGGACCGTCACAGAGATCTCCTGCCATTCAGGTAGAGTTTGTCCTCCCCATTCAATCCCTCAGGCCTCATTTCCAGTGCCATTTCTAAGGTTTTCTCTCTGCATTACAGCCACCACTTTAATTCTAACCCCTGAGATGGTGTTTCAGTTTGCCCAAAACAACCCAGTGAATGAAAGGAAGCCTAGTGGAAAGAAAAGTACAGAAGTATGCAGACATTTATCAATTACATCCTAATTTAGCATTAAGAATTTGTTCAATCACCCTTCCCTGTTAACCTTTAACAGCAAAGAAAATAGAAAATATTCTTTATGGCCTTTATTGAGGTAAAACTTACAAAGAGAAACAGGTCTGTGACAGCATGAAAAGTCAACACAAGGCAAAGCAAGTTTATTTGTAGAGCACAATTCGTACACAAGGTAATTCAAAGTGCTTTACAGAACAAGAAAAATGCATTAAATCACAATACAAAATAAAAACAAAAATAATCATTATAAAATGAACTTTAAAAGAAAGAGAAGAGTGCAGATAATATCCTTTCTGTCATGTGCACAGCTAAACAGAGCTGTTTTGAGCCTAGATTTGAACATTGTCAGTGTAGAGGCCTGTCTCACAATTTCAGAAAGAGTGTTCCAGATTTTAGCTGCATAAAACTGGAAACCTGATTCCCCATGTTTAGTCCTGACTCTGGGCACCAGCAGGAGGCCGGTCCCTGAGGTCCTCAGAGTTCGAGATGGTTCATATGGCACTAACATGTCAGAGATGTACTTTGGTGCTAGGCTGTGGAGAGACTTGTACACAAGCAGAGCTGCTTTAAAGTCTATTCTCTGAGCCACAGGAAGCCAGTGTAGGGACCTGAGCACAGTACTTCCTGGTTCTGGTCAGGACCCGAGCAGCAGCATTCTGGTTGTCCTGCAGCTGTCTTACAGCTCGTTTGGAGAGGCCAGTGAGCAGGCCGTTACAGTAGTCTAACCTACTGGAGACAAATGCATGGATAAGTCTCTCCAGGTCAGGTTTAGACACTATACCTTTGAGGAGAAGACACAGCCATCATGCACACACAGGTTCATGGTGAACGGTGACATGTCCATGCTTACTGTCTTGATGCTAACGTATACTGATGCAGTCCAAGTTAACTTTAGAAGCAACTTCAAAATAAAGGCATCATGAGCTCAATAGAATAGTGAATCATAATTGCATGTATGATATTTGTAGGTTGGTGAATCCAGTGAAACAGTGTGTTGGAATTTTTTAAAACATGAAATCTATGATAAAACACTCCAGTGAGCTCTGAAGTTATTCTTGTACCTTTCTTTGTTCTTCTGCATTCAAAACTGCTGAGCTGATGTAACCAAACAGCTATAAATCTCTGAGTTAGCCTGTTACATTAATGATAATGGATCATGGGAGTTGTTATGACGAGCTGTGTCTCTCTAATCCTCCATGCTCTGAAAGTCAGACTGTTGTGTTAAGTTGCTGCAGCTGTAAGTGTCTCTGTATCCTGCTACGTTTTTTATCTAAAGAGCCCCATAGCAAACAGCTTGGGACCTACTCTGTGAATGAATTATAGGAAATACAGTGTTTTTTTGTCTGAATTGACTAGCAGAGCTGTGTAACAACATTATTTAATGAATTAACACGATGAGGAGATACAGTATGTTGTTGTCTTGCGGAAACAGTGGATTGAATGTCCTCTCAAGCTCAAATTTATGCAACAGAAAATTGAGTTATCTTGTCAACAAGTAGAATGTTATTGAAATATGAATATAGTTTATAAAACTGCTCAAACTCTAAAAAACTACGTCTGTTCATTGACCTAAACTAGAGTCAGAGAACTCCCACAGGGGCATAATACGACCTGACGTAAAACATTTGGTATTTTTTAATAGAAAAAAAAATCAAGTTGGTGCTTTTTTTCTTTTGAAACACACTTCAAATCAAGAACTTGTGTAGCAGCCATAAAAGACAATTGTGCATGAATGTGAAAAGAAATTTAACCTGCAGATTTGTCAGTTGGAAAACAAAGCACCGAAGAACCTAAGCATTGATCTAATTTTTATTTATTAATTTATATATTTACACACAGGTATAGAAACATAATGCACATGGAAACACATTTTAATAAACCTGTGTGTGAGAGTGAAGCCTGCTAATATCTTATAGAAACCACACCCAATAGACAAATGGAAGGTAAATACTGAAAATCATCAAAAATAAATATCAAACGTCAATATAGAGTGCAACAATTTCATTCAAATAAACAAAAGAAAGCAAAATATTGAGTAACAGAATAAAACAAAATAGGTGTTTAGGCACAATAAACAATGACATTTACATAGAGACATGGTTACTGCTCCATTTCATGATAATCATTAAAATCAATGTATCTATTCCACAAGATAACTCCCTAATACTTGATTTAAAATCGAAAAAAGAGATGTTTTATGTAAGGGAACATGAAGGCTTTTAGCTTGTCTAGTTAAGTAATTATGGTATTTTTAATGACTGACAAAATAATTTCAAGAACAAACCAGTAAATCTGAGTTTTGATATTAGACTTTAAAGACAAAAATGCAGATTTGAAAAATGCTAATGTCAAAAAATGTAAAAAAAAAAAAAAACCTAAAAACTTCAGTTTAGAAAAAGAGGCGCAATGGGTGCTAAAGATTTGGAGAAGGTGATCACATCTGAACATTTTCTTAATCTCACCGTAAAAAGATGCCCAAAACGACTGCAGCAGTAACACCCAGATGTTTTACTTTCTGAGCTCAGATATGAAACTGAAGTGTGACTTTGCTCTTTTTATGAGCTGTTGATTTCCTTCCTCAGATCTGGTGACTGACATGGACTTCTCCCCTTTTGATGAAAGTCTCCTGGTGACCTGCTCCAGCGATGAAACGGTGAGCTCCTTCACTTTCTGCTCCTCCATTGTCTTCATCTGGATTGATCTTGTTTTATCTTGCTCTTGTATGCTTACATAACTCCTCTCTAGCTCTGTTTCCTGGACCTTCTGTTCGCTCGATATGAATCTGGTTTTCTTTTGTTATTTAAGCCTTTTGAAGACTCCTCTGTTTCAGCACTTTGTCCTCGGCCACAGGTGCCCAGCTTACAGGAATCTGCTGAGTTTGGCTCTGCATCTTCAGACTCAGCAGCTCGGTTTACCTCCACAGCCTGTATTAACACACACACCTTTTACCACACACACTTCAGAGAGGTTTGCAGAGGTTGGAATTTGCCGCACACTCCTGACTCCTCTCATCTTTGGCCAACAAGGAGTATGGTTTCCCCTGCTGAGCAGTGTTGTAAAAGCAAATTAGAGCAGAAATAAGTGAATTTCTGAAATCTGATGAAGTGAATGTATTTTTACTGACTTTAATCATCTCATTACATCCAGAAACACCCACTTGCATGTCCAGTGTGGTTTTGAAGAACAGCTGTCAAAGCAGACGGATCATTCATTTTTCTTTTTATGTTGAAGAAGAAAAAATTCATTGAGGATTGAGGATGATTTCCATCAAAGCTGGGGGTAGAAATACATTCTGAGGTGAGGTTAAGGGTAGGAATGCACACAGAGGTGTTCTTTGTGAAGGATTAACAAAGCTGAATTTGACTACTCAGATTTCTGCACGGTGGCGCAGCAGGTAGTGCAAGTGCCTCACAGCTAGAAGGTTGTTGGTTCAAACCCTGGGTCTGTTTGACTTTGCATGCTCTTCCCGTGCATTGGAGGGGTTCTCACCGTTGCCCATCTCTCGGTGTATCTCTGTTGATCAGGAACGTGAGCCACTTCATAAAACAAAGTCTCGACAAAGCATGTCCGAAGTGGAGCGAAGATATCCTGTCCATAGAGAAGTTTATAGTGTTGTTGTTTATTTTTCATTTAATAAAGAAATGTGGTCTGATGTGATAAAACTGCTTCTGAAGCTGTTAGCATCTATGCTAATCTCTGTAAGAGCGCTCACTTCTTGTAGTCTTGCTCGTAGCTCCCACCTCGTCCTGCTTTAAAGGGCGTTGGTTGGGCCGTCCCACTTTGTGCCGAATACAGTCGTCGTAGACTGGAGCTTGGCAAGATGGATCTGCCTGATCATAGACATTAGATCAGGCGGCTCAGTCTGCACTGCAAGGTTATTTGCCTTTAGGTGACATGTACAAGGTGTGTCAGAAAAGTTCCAGGACTGGTGTCACAAATTTATTTAGAATCCAAACAACAAGTTTTCCCCTTCGAAGTAATCCCCCTGGAGTCTAATGCTCTGTCCCATCCTTCTCTGCCATGCTTGCATGCACTCCTGGAAGGAGTCTTCCGGGATCCTCTGCAGCTCCGTCGTCACGGTCTTTTTGATGTTGTCTTCAAAACGGGTCCCCTTGATGACCCCCTTGAGCTTGGGGAAGAGGAAGAAAATCACACGGAGCCAGGTCGGGTGAGTAGGGAGGTTGCTCCAGCACGGCGATGTTCTTCTCGGCCAGGGACTGTCAGATGCTCAGGGCATTGTGAGCAGGCGTGTTGTCATGGTGAAGCAGCCACGACTTGTCCTGCCACAACTCTCTCGCCTCTTCCCGCTCACTGAACGAAGCAAATGCCGCAGTATCTCTTTGTAGACATGCTGGTTGATTGTCTGACCCTGTGGCAAGATCTCGCAGTGGACGATCATGAATAAATCTTTTGTGACACCAGCCCTGGAACTTTTCTGAGACACCTCGTAGTCCACCTTAAGAAATGCACTAAGCCACTTTGTAGTACACAGATCAGGCAAAATATGAGTTTGGAAACATCAGGGTATCAGCTATTGGGTGAAATCCGACACTGCACATTCCTACTGAATTGAAGTGATGCCCTTTGTCTGTTTTTCCAGGTGAAGCTGTGGCGTTTGTGCGATCCAGATCAGCAGCAGCCCAGCAGTCCGGAGCTCACACTGGAGCCGGGTCACGGCAAACTGGAGCTGGTGTTTTTCCATCCCACCTCCTCAGGCTTGCTGGCTGTTGGTGCCAACAAGTCCCCCTTGATTTGGGACACCAGCCGCCGGGATACGCCTCTGGCAGGTAGCTATGCAAGTGCAATGAGTAGCTAACTCTCAAAGCATATGTTATAACACTGGAGATAGTTTGTCCAGGTCTTTGCTGCACATCATGCACTATTACATCTAACATTTCAGTCTCTGTCAGTTAGTCTTATGTTTTTTAATTTTATTTTGTGATTTTATAAATGTGGAGTTGAGTGAAGTGCTTCTTTTTGTTCGTGGGTACTGTGTGACTGACACTGCCTACATTTTACAGCCCTGTGGCTCTGTCTATGTGCTGGAGCAGCAGAGGTAATGTTTCAGTTTGCAGTCCTGCTCCCAGTCTCCACAGACTGGCCTCAGGATGTAATCACTATCCTTTGGCATCACCCCCTCCCAACCCACCACCAACTCTTTGCCCCCTCCCCTTAAAGTCCATGACAGCTGGCCTGGCTGCTGCTCACTGCTGATCCAACTCTTCATGCGCTCCGCTGTGCCCCCACACACCGGCTTTCATCACCCTCATTTCTCATCGATATGTGACTGAGGGACAGTATTTGAAATATGAAAATATGTGCTTCATTGAGAGGACTGTATGTTCATGTCTTCTGTGTTACTGTCGCCACATTTTCCTCTTCTCTTCCATCTGTTTGGTGTTGAAGTAAAAACTCACACGAGCTGTGCTGTGCTCACTGAAGCCTCACACGTGTTTCATGCTCTTCATTTCCTTTATGTGAGCTTTTCTGTCTGTTGTAAATTTTGTATCATTGATGTGTTTTGTGCTTGATTTATGGCCTTATCTTCTTCCTGCGACGTGTTTTTGTTCTTTATTTTGTTTCTTGTCTGTACATGTGGTGTCACTCTGTGTTCGTACTAAGGTTGTTTCAACTTTTTTAATACCAGTTGTTTTAAAACAATAAAATATCTGCAAGTTTAATGACCCATAGAAATTAGATGTATCCAGGCTTGGAAAGTAATTATTTACATGGATTCAAATAACTGTAATTTGGGTGACTTTTTGTGTGCTTGTACTTCAAATCTGTAATTATATTTGAGTTATTTCTGTAGAAGAATTGTACTTCAGTTCATTTTGTATAGTGTTTGAGCACTGAGCAAAATAAACCAATCAAAGTTCTCCATCATCAGGTGTTGTCCTGCTACTTACAGTGTTAACTCTGATAGCAGTACCAAGGCAACTATCAAGATACTTGATACTGAAATAATTCTCAAACAAAATAAGCTTAATGGTTTGATGCTTGAAACCTAATGTACCAAAAACAGAACAGCCTCAAAAGTAGGTCACAATTTTGAAATAAAAGTTTATTAACAGCACAAGTTTAAAATTACATTTGCAATCACATTTTGGTGATTGTAAATGTTTAGCTGAGAAAACTGTCAAAACATTTCTATGTATATTAAACTATGTTCAGTCAAATGCGGTGTGCTCAAACAAAAGTTTGACTCACAGTGTGTGCAAGATATCTTTCACTGATATCTCTACATCACAATGTACTGATACTCACCAGAACAAGTGTTTGGTTGGCTCCTCACACTCCACCCGTTTTGACCAAAAATGTCATCAAAGTAACTTGACATTTACTTCAGTATTTTTTCCATTTCCACTCCTGGAAGCACAAAAACCAAAAAAACAAAAAACTACATTATTTTATAAGACAGCTGCATATGAAGGGAATAAATCCAACCAACATTGCAAGCAAACTCCTTCACTCTTTCTACATTGCAAACAAAGCCAAAATAGATTGTGTGATTGTTTTGCTCTAGTGCTGTATTTGGTGTAGCTTTTAGTATAGTAATGGCACAAAGAATTGCTAGTTAACCTGCACAAAAACGTCTTAGTTAGTAGATAATAGATCAGTAACTAGGGCTGGGAAACATATTTGACTATATTGATAATTTTACAATACAGCAGTGCTGTGAAAATCAATACATTGCAATGATATCAAACAAAGTTATAGTACAAAGGTGGTGCAGCAGGTAGTGCTTGTGGCTCACAGCCTGAAGGTTGCTGGTTTGACTCCTTGAGTCGGTTGATGTTTTTCTCTGTGAAGTTTGCGTGTTCTCCCTGTTCAGTCATTGGTGCCTTTGGTTACTCTGGTGTCCTCCCACAGACCTAAAACCTGCTTGCTAGGCTGATTGGTGACTTCATGTGTCCCCTAGGTCTAACTGTGGGAGTATATAGGTGTCTGTCTCTATATGTCAGCCCTGGGGTTGGCTGGTGACCAATCCAGGGTGTACTCCAGTCCCCTGTGACCCACAAAAGTGAAGAGATGTATAGATAACGAATGGACTGATGATTAGATACATCCCAATATCTGATTAACTGAGGATTATGTGATTTTTCCATAAATATGCATTGTAGGATTCATGTGTTTACTCTGCAGTTTAGTCACATGTTCACAGAATTTGACGAAGATGGAGATGAAACAATGAACAAGTTTTCATTTTTTAAATCAAGTAAACTTTACACAGATGTAAGAGGAAAGACCTCTGAAAACTGCATTAACACTTAACACTTTTTGTAAATATCGACACCTGGGGCCAGATTGATGATTGTATTTCACACGCCAGGAAGAAGGTGTTGGTCTACCAGCTAATACACACCAAAAATTACATTTGACAGGTAGTAGATTTAATGCTCAATTTACATAAGAGGACACAATATGAACAACTATTAATTATTGATTAGTAATTAATTATTGACCAATTGTTTGTGAAAGTTATCAGTTACTTTATAAAGTCTGATCAGGATTTATTTACCTGTTTGCTACAGCTGTGTAAAGTCATTCTCCAATGACCTTACGCAATTTTGAGTAGTTAATTAGACAGTTGTTTTGCATTAAGTCATTATTAAATACCTTAGAAGTTTATAAAGGAAGGAAAACGTAAGATCAACAAGCATTTGTATAAATAATCCAGGCTTAGGCATATTATTATTATTAAATATTCAAAATACAGCTCTGTGTCAGCTTTCACCTTCTTTAGGTTGTGTGCCTTTGCTGGTGTTTTGAGGGACAGCGCTTCAGGTGCCTGTTCTTTTTACCTTACAGGTTTAATGAGGTGTTCCTTTATAACTACGTGGGGTTAATGACCAGTTAATTCTGAATGTATTTCTTGTTAATAAGCAGTTAATTTCTTACATGTTTCTTAGTTAACTTGCTGTATGTGGTGTATTTGTTTCCATAGTGAACCAGTAAGATACTTGACTGTTTTTTGTACCTGTTGTCAAGTGTAGCAGTGTTTCTATGCAGGTCAGGCAGTGTGCAGGAGTTTGCTTATGATGTATTAACTTAAAAGCAAGAGAAAAAAAATCCAACTCTGGGTTTCAAGGACATTTTTGTAGTTAAGGTATCAAGCAGGTGTCGTACATTATGAGGTTTTTAAGAGTTTGAAATTCTGGTATTGTAACAACCCTAGTTCATAGTGTGTTGCATCATCTTCTCTTTTTCTAAACCCTTTCAAAGATCCTCAATCCATTCATTTCCTTCTCTCACTTTTCCTCCTTTAACCATGTGTGTGTCTGCAGTTCTGGAGCAGCACGGCGACCTGCTGCAGAGTCTGAGCTGGAAACAGGACGGCTCCCTTCTGGCCTCCTCCTGCAAGGTAAAAAAAAAAATAAATCTGAAACCACACCAAAAAAAAACACAACTTCTTGCTACGGTTGTAGAGCTGTAGTTACAAGGACTGACCACTAGATATCGCCATTGGAGAGCAAATGTCTGTCACTGTTTACCTGCGCAGTGTTTATTTGTCTAAACTTCAGCAGGGTTGATGCTCATGAAAGGGTGGGGATCACATCATTATTTAATAAAAAATCAGCAATCAGATAAGGTTGGAAAAAAAAACACTTGTTACAGCTGGTTTGTTTTATCATTTTAAAAGTGTTGACACTGCAAAAAAAGTTGGCCACAGTTGATGCAGGTCTTAGCTGACCTGTATTAAATTGTTAGTATGAGCCTTAAAAAGGGCTGAAATGAGGAGAATAAATCTCCAGGGGATTTTTGTTATGGTCCATCTCATCTAACCCTTAACCCTCATCTCCCCCACACACTCCCTCCATGGATTTTTGAATCCTCCTCCTTCTGCTGCAGTTTTTACAAGAAAATAAAGATCATCTCCTTCTCGAATCCATCCAGCTTTAGTAAAAAAAAGTGGGTAAAGAGTTTTATGCATTCATGCAATTAGGAAATAATCACACAGCTCGAAGGCCTTTCCATCAGGTAGTTAATATTTTTATGAAGAGGGAGGAAGGAGGAGGGAGGTGGGATAAGTTTATGAGCTGGATGCAGAGAAAGTCTGGTTTTATAGTGGAATTGTTTTGTGGATATTTTTGAGCCACAGGAAGAGCTGGAGGTGTTTTCATTAGAGGAGGTTAACATTAGGGATGCACTGATACTTCGGCTTTACACTAGACTCAGTCATAATTGCCATCTTGGTGGGAATCAGTGAGCTGGGAAATAGATTTACAGTCACTAGTAGCTGCTCAAGGGCACGGCCATCTTGGATTGGCAATAAGTAAACGTAGTTAACAGCCAGTATAATTTCAGCTTTACAACCAGGGGCTGGTAAAATCGTGGAAGAAATATACCCTTGCTGGCCACTGTATTAGGTACACCGATTTAACCACTTGTTAACCCAAATAGCCTCTCGTCCAATCACATGGCAGTAACTCAGTGCATGTAGGTATTTAGAAGAGGTCAAGACAACTTAATAAGGCCCAAACTGAGCATCAGAAAGGGAAAGAAAGGTGATTTAAATGATTTTAATTGGGGTGTGATTCCTGGTGCCTGATGTACTGGATTGAGTATTTCAGAAAATGCTGATCTACTGAGATTTGTACTCACAGTCAGCTCCAGATTTTACAGAGAATGGTCTGAAATAAAGAAAATATCTTGTGAGTGGTCAGAGGAGAATGGCCAGAGTGGGTCAAGATGGTTGAAAGGTAACAGTAGCTCAAATATCATCTTATTAAAACTAATGGATGAGGAGGACCATTTCTGAAAGTACAACACATCAAATCTTGAAACAAATGGTGCCAAGCTAAAATATGTACAAGCTGACCCAAACTGGACTTATTATAAATGCTGCCTGGTCTGATGAATTTCAATATTTTGCAGCAACATTCAGATAATAGGATCAGAGCTCATCATAACCAAGATTTAACCATCCTGCCTTGTGTTCATGTTGGTCTCAAAGTTCAGCTGTCTGTCTGAGTAGAAAAAATTGAAACAGAAAATACCTACAGATGATGCCACCGTCTCCGCTTAAGTAAAAGAATTGTGGGTGAAAACAAGCCACAGAAACCGTGCAGAGTCATCACACACTGTGAACATTTATTCATTTATTTATTTATTTATTTATTTTTACAACAGCTTCATTTTCCACTACTTAGCTGCTTTGTTTAGGCACTATTAGTGTTAATTTTGACAGCACTTTTTAATTTACTTTTGTCACAGTCTTTTGGGTAAAATATCTTTTGTTTTAGTCATGATTTAGTCATCCAAATTGTTTTCATTTTAGTCTAGTTTTAGTTGATGAAATTTCACAACATTATAGTCGACGAAATCTACCGTAAATTTAGTCGACTTAAATATGGAGTGTAAAGGTTGAGGCATTTTTTAATATTTCTTTGAATTTCTGAAGTCATGTATTACACTTACATAAAATGAAACATTTAATAACCCTTTAATGAATGCTAGGAAAGTCTGAATGTATAAATCATCACAAACAAATTTAACTTTTGTGTGAAACGCAGTCACCTTTATTTAGACTACCAGGCAGAGTATCTCAGTTACAATACCAGAAATGATAACAAACAGTGAACCTGCTCGACATGAATGTATCAGTTCTTAAAGAGAGTAGCTCTGATTGGATCTCTTTGCCACCACGAAGCTAAGGCAGTTGTGATTGTGTGTCCCTCTTAACTCATCCAACCTTCCCAAACAACCAGAGTAGCTGTGATTGGATATATTCCTAACTTGTCTCTACTTTCCACATGACCAAATTAGGTCTGATTGGATTTAGTTTCTGTCAAACGTTTCAGTCTAGTTTATGTCTGTTGATGAAAATGACAGTTAATTTAGTTTTGGTTTTCATCCATGTGCACTTGTTTTTATTAGTTACTGTCTAGTTTCTGTCAGGAGCAAAATGGTTGTTGACGAAAACTATGACGAAAATAATTGGTCAACAAAATTTACGCTGGGCACTATTCAGTGACACTGCTCAGCATAAGTGTCCTTCCACCTGCATATACAGCAATGTAGAGCTTTGGCTTGAGTACCGACTTTTCTGCACAGATAGAGAACTGAGCTTTGTGAGTGTGGCTTACGTTCAGGCTCATGCCATGTACCTCATTAATTCCAATTCAAAAACCCTGAACTAGCCCTTTAACTTTGTAATTCAAGGGCTTCCTTTAGGTTTATAACATGTTTGAAGGGCTGGTAGAGGAACAGCTTAAGCATCAAGATAAACTTTTTGATCAGTTTAATCCTGGAAATCTTTGTGTATAATTATAATTATTGGAACTGTTGTTGAGAATATATTTTCTATTTGTTTCCTTTGTGGTAATTAATGTCATTGCTGCTATAAACTACTATTACCACAACAAATATTAAATATCTTGGCCCATTATCTGAATCACTTTATCCCAGGTTACATGTTATCCCTTCATGTATTTGTGTCTTGTTTAAGCCCGACTTAAACCCTGATTGATGTGCTGATGAGGCTGAGGTCCCTGGTGTATTCTTGGGACAATACCTGATGAGCTTCCTGGTTCTTGAATAAACTTTGACACCAAAATCACCACATTTGCCCGTTTAGCAGACGTGATTGTCAGTCCAATCCCCTTTGTTTGTCTTTGCTCTGACAGGGAACAAATTAGTCCACCAATCACAGGCTGCTTTCCAGTCCTGACATTCACCTTGACAGGATAATCGTCCCGAGCAGAACTCCCACCCCAACCATCAGTTTGACTGTAGCCCAAAAGAACAAGGCACCCGAAAAGACAAGGAGAAGGGGGGAGGGGGATCTGAGTCAAGATCAGAGTCTGGGGGCCTCCAGGGTTTTTGCCCTGTTGGTCTCTGGTGTCATTTAACCCCAACGGCCCCCCCTCAATCTCTCCAATCCAACTTATTAAAGCAAATAGGGCCCTCCAACATGTGGGTCCAATCCCCTCGGCAATCCCACAGGGTAAACAGTGGGGCGCAGCCGGGCTGACGGGGGTGGGAAGATGAAGGGGAGACCACCACCCCAAAGAGCAGGAATCATGACAGGCCTCGTTTGGATGTAGAGAGATGTGTATTTATGACATGCTCTGAGGAAGAAAGGCGCCATTCATTTTAGAGAAATCCACACAGGTAGTCAGAGCGGAGAGGGAGGAAAGGAGTGTTTATTCAAACGATGGACAGGATAGGGCGGTGCGCTGCTCAGAAATGAGGTGCCACTGGATTTATGGTCCATGAGTTTACCTTGAGTTTTGAAAGTCATGTTGTGAGGGACTGTGCTCCATGTATGACATTAGTGATTACGCCTCTTCATCTGTTAAAGGAAAAGACAGATGAGCAGATCTGTTCACGTGAACATTTACGGTAACTGAAAACGCACATTTTGGAGAATTCCTGCCAAGGTGAAGATTTTTAGAAACTCAGTTTAGGGTGTCTCTGTGTGAACTGGGGAAAAGTCTTTTGGGCCTAAAACATCATCTCTGCGCTGACCTCTTCTCGAGGTGATGGAGCATTATCACTGTTGTTATCATTTGATGTTGCTATGCTGGTGCCATTTTAGGTTTGGCTGACTGGACCATTAACATGCCAACACATACTTTCTGTTCCTTCCTCACTATGATGCTGCTTCACAAATATACTCCACGGTACAAAGCTGCAGACTTTTTGAACAAGACCCGGTGTTACTGTTTCACACGTGCCCGTGTTAACTGATGACCTTTGGCTACTTGCTGACACCAACAGGCTTATCCAAGGAGGTTGTTGATATGAGGATTTGATCAAGATAATCAGATTAGACTCTGATAAACAGAGAAATATGTACTTAATATGGCTACTTACAAAAATTAACATGGCCACAAAAGAAACTCTAACACCAGACTTGTGGTTGTATGAGTTATGAAAATAATTTGCTTTTGCATAGAAATAAAAAGAAGGTTACATATCACAGGCATCATAACAAGGTAATAAAAAGCATTTAACAGTGCGTTTATGCATTTTTTATGGACGGAAATGTTTAAAAACTAACAAATGTAGACGAGATTAGTTTTTAAAACGGGGGAGAAAACCTCAGTTTTCAAAAATACCCGCCTACATGTAGACAAAGCCTCAAACCAGTGTAATTGAGCTGTATGTTATTGCTAAGGGCTGCACATTAAACCAAAATGGCATTATGATCACCATATTAGCATTTGAAAGTTTATATTGCACATGTCTGAATTCATGTATTTATTGGAGTAAATTTAAAAATATCATCAATAGCCAACTGTTAATTTTTCTGTCAGACTGTTTTTAACTCACCACTAAAGGCATTAGTAAAATAAAATACAAATTTATGTATGTTGTAACTTAATAATCGATAAACGCTCCAAAACTTGCATTTAAAGGTTACACTGAATTCTGTTTAGCTCAATAGATTCAGTATTACAAGTCGCCTTGACTTCAAATTAATTAATTTTCATACAGTAACCTCGTACCTCTTCATTGTTCCTTATGTTGAACTTCAGCCTTACTTTGCAAAAATCTAACCCTCTGGTAGGGCTGGGCGATATGGTTATCTTCACCATGTTTACAAACCTTAAAGCATTTCCTGCTGCCATATGATTGGCTGATTAGATACTGCTGTTGATAAACAGTTGAACAGGTGTAACTAATAAAGAGATGAGTCAGTTAATGTTGCAGAAAAGTTTGGAATTCCAGTTTTAATTTTGTCCTAATATTGCCTGTTTGATACTAAGACAAAAAAAGGAGAAATCCATGATGACAAATATCTTTAAACTTTGTTTTTAGATTAACAATTGCTTGCAAACTTCCATGCTAACTCTTAATTTTACAAGTACATTTAATATGTACAGTCTGATTTCTTTGCAGGGGTGTTCTGCTGTATTTGATGGACTTATTCCTCTCCTATGGCAAATGTGCCATGAAAAGACGTTTCAGAAACATGTGGTTCCTTTTCTTGCTGTCAAGATGAAGCATCAGAAATTATGTTGATTTAAAACATGGCATATTGGAGAAGTATCCCAAATGTTGACAAGCAGGCTGTAATCGGTTACTGTGGGAGACCGGGAAGGGGAGGCTGGCAGCGCGGCGTGTTTGCTGATGAGTGAGGAGAGAGTCCCGGCGACAGTGTGTGTGTTTGCATACATGTGAAAGTTGTGTGCAGCAAACTCTCAGAGAAAACTCATTAACAGCAGCTTGAGAGTGAGGCTCCATCACTTTGATTAAACAGCTGCCGTCTCCGCACACACAAACACACACAAAAACAAATACACATGCGCACACAAGGCTCTCCTGGTCATCCATCTGTGCGTTTATGAGTGAAGGTGCTCTGTGTGTGTGTCTGTATGTGTGTGTGTGTATTAGTTATTGTCATTGTCTTTTGAGTGTGTGGTGTGTCACATCTGTCAGTGAGCAGCCCCTCGTCTGCTTGTTTGCGCTGCCAGATACGTTTTCTCACTCCTGTTGTTGTTTGACAAACAACACTTTGGTGGAAATGTCAGATAATCGATTTAAAGAGGAGGTGCTCCAGCAAAGTTAGGGATTTAATGTTTTTGCTGTTGTAAAAGGAAAACAGTACAACTTTTAGAATAAGAGTAATATGTAAACCTTTGAGGAAAATTTCCTTCTGCTGTTTCTATGCAAAACTGACTGATAATTACATTATGTTAAAGGACTAAACTGCCCCCGCCCCCTAAAAAAAGAGCAAAGTAATTATTTTATTTTTAATGATTATATGGGTATGTAGAACTAAAATAAAATTTTTAATGCTAAAATATAATTATTGTTATGACCCATGAATTTTCTAGTTTACTGTTTTACAAAAACACACAAAAAAATAGTAAAGTACATTATTATTTCTTGATGAAGATGTCAAATGATAGATGTTTACTTTCATTCCTGAACAAAAAAAGATAGTTTTAGTGGTTGAATGTTGTGCCTGATTAATTTCTGACTTCTCAGAGAAACCCAGCGAGCAGAACAAATCTGGGAATAAAAAGGTGTATTAAGTTAGAAATTCCTCATTCCAGTTCAAAATGTCTGTCCAATAACAGCAACCTTTTCAGTTTTAAACATGTTTTTGAAATATTACTAAAATATTGATGTTTTCTTGTTTTTATGACAAGTGGTCTAGTGAATTCCTTAAGCACTGTGTAAGAAAAATATTATTCGTGGAAAGAAAACCATGTGCCTTCAGTTTTTAGCGTGATCTTATTTGTGCCTTTAGCAAAAAAATAGTTTTGGTGGTTAAATGATTAGTTTCTGATTTCTCAAAGAAGCCCAGTGATCCTGTTCTATTTTAGGTTTTCTCACTGTTTTGACAGGTGGTCAAAAAAATAAAGGTAGATATATAAAGATGTAAAGATAGAAAAATCCTGTGTATAATTTTAGATATTTTAAAAATATAGTCAGGGATAAGTAGATAGCTGCAGAGCCAAGGGGGCTAAAATAAGTGCTGAAGATAGTGATAACATTATGAATGCCCTGTCCAAGTTTGTCCTGATCATGTTTTTCTGTTGAATATCAATTCATCAGAGGATAACTATGAAGGATCCTTGTCTTTATATGGCTGTAGAGGTAGCGGCATGTGTGATCAGCTGAGAACAGCTGTATGACCCACTTTTAGGTCCTGTCCTTCCAGGTTAGAGCAACAGTTTTAGATGCTTTTGGCTTTCAGGCTACAACAACCATTTTTTAGACTAATCAGTTGAATAGCCACATTTTTGTTTGATTGAGGTAATTTTTAAAGCAGAAATAAAGTATTAATAAGTAATAAAGTAATATTACAGTCCTTTGTATTTCATCCTGCTGAACTGAAAAAACAGTTGAAGGCTGATGTGTAGCTTAAAAACAACAGATTAATCAGTGATGAATTAGGAGATGGTTTAAACCAGATTAGGCCTTTTAAGTAACAGGTGTGCTCTCATCCACTGATCTGTGCTTTCAAAGCCCGTGTTCTTATGTGAATATGTGTGAGTGTGTTGTTCTGGCACTGCTTTTGAGCCTTTGGCTTAGGCCCAGGTCAAAGAGGCCTGAAGATGTAGCCTTGAGGGCATCGCACTCGTGGGTGGGCTTCACATACAGAGGCAGAGGCACAGAAGAAAAGGCACTTGAGGAAATCCTTTTGTTTGCTATTTAAACTCATAAACGGCAAATAAATCCCTGCTTTGATTGCTTAGGAAAGCTGGGAGAAGAGAAGCCGAAGCTGTGATTGATTGTTGGATTCATCCTGGTATTTAAAAAAGGTGTATTTATTTTCTGAAAGGCTGAGTTTTGCACCGTGCCCCTTCATGTGCGTGCTTGACTGTGTCACTGTCAGCCTCCTGATTCTCTTTGACGTGTAAAAAATATGCGCTCTGAGTGTGTGCGTGGCTCCATCTAAGCTCTCAAACGTATTACCTGCTATCAGCCCCGTGTATGTCTGCTGTGATCACGCTCGCAAAGACGTATTGAGTGACACGGCTGCAGACACGCATGTCCCGGTCACAGCCTGATCCCATTAGGCCCCATTTCCTCTCAATCACGCTGGAGCCTCGCTGATTGGCCGCTGTTACTGATTTGTAACGCGTGTTTGAGCTGTGCGGTGTCAGGACGCATGAGGCCGCAGAGAGGTCACTGGATTGTATTTGCTGCAGATGAATCAGTGAGATCAGGCCGATAAATGAGGGAGCACTTCAGAGAGTTAGTGTTATTCTTCACATGAGTCAGACCGAGGTGGAGGGACTCTTAATTCATGTTTTTAATATTCAGCTTTCATATTTCAAACGTTCAGTTTAGATCTACAAAAACAAATCAGGCCGACTATGGAGCCTTTAATTCTCTCCTTGAACTTGAGATCTCCACCTCTGAAATGCTTCTTGAGCTCCAGTGAGCACGACGTCCAACATTTAAAACCCCACATTTTTGTGCCTCTGCCACAGCAACAGGCAGAGCCATAGAACCAGAGGTGTTATGTTCTCTGGTTGTCTGTCCATTTTTCCACCTGTCCATCTGTCCTGGTTGTTGGTTAGAAAAATATCTCGTGGATGATTTACAGGGAATTTTCATCAAATTTTGCACGGATGTTCATGCTGAATCAAGAGCTGAACTGAATAGATTTTGTTGGTCAAAAGTCAAGGTCATAAGGCCTTTTTCTCATCCCTCCCATCAAGCTGACTATCTAAGGATCACTTTCCGGGATCCTGGTCAAATCTAAAACATATGTCCACTTTACCAGAAGGATTCACTGATTAGATTTAGGAAGTTCAATGTCCAGTCAAATTCATTGAGTCTCATGTGTATCCCCTGCTTTTTGTATCAGTAAAAGTTTATCCATGAAAGCTGAGCTATTGCAGTCCAAATAAACAATTCCCTAAAAACTACATAATGTTAAGTTTTATATCAAGAATGATTAAATTGTTTCTTTCCCTCCACCTGTCTAGGACAAGATGCTGAGAGTGTTTGACCCCAGAGCCCAGCTGACACCTGTACAGGTAAGTCCCAGTACTTTAATGCCGGCATCCCCTAAACACAATTTTTTGCCACAGATGCCGATCATCTATGCCGGTGGTTCCCAACCTTTTATCCTCAGGGCCCCCCCTAGCTTTACCTAGAGGAGTCGACACCCCCAAAACTCTTTTACAGCAAAATCTTCTGCTGCGCTATGAGAAAAACATACACCAGTGTTTGTTGGCATTTCCATTTATTTAATTGTATGTGCATGCTCTATATCTTCTTTGGTTCTAGTGTATGTCTGTAGCAGCGTTACAGCTCCACTTACAGGCCTGGCATACTTATTACAACATTTTCCGTGTTTTTGTGTGGACAGACACATTTCTTGAAACAATGCAGTCTTTACAGAGAACGTTTTCAATACACCTTATTTCACACAGAAGCCATTAAAAAGGTCTTCACTATGCTGTGTAAGCATATATTCAGAATTTGAAGACTGAAATAAAGGGTGACAAGACCAATCTGGAGGCAACAGTTTACACATCTCAGTGCAAGAGGGTGAAACCTCGTCTTATCATCACATTTTCAGAAAATGTCAAATGAGCAAATCAACTTTGTTCATGTTCACCAGGGTAAGATGTATAAGTAATTTTTACGTCAATTAACCTTTCCAAAGTTCTTTAGCCCCAGTCCTTGTAGAAGGGGCAGGGAACTCCTTTCTGGGCCCTACATGGAGAAACTGCTTAAACAAATAAAAATATAAAAACCACAGACGTTACTTTCAGCACAAATTGTTCAACATTTGAACTCTAAGAGGATATTTGCTCTGAAAACACAGCGTTAATAGCCTTAGCCGATCCAGCTTCTACATGTCTTTGTAATGTATATGTCAGTGGTATTCATTCTGGTCCACTTTAAAGACAATCTTTATGCTTAAGATATTGAAATACTTACATTAATTGAAAAGAAATTATGGCCAAATCTAATGAAGGGGAAACTGACCACAACATAAGAAGTGATTAGCTTCATGGTGATGTCCATTCACCAGGTTTAACAAAATATGTAACTGTGTATATAATGTAACGTCACAGCTGACTTTGCTAACACTGGGCTGCCTCAGAATAGATGTACACATCATTGTTGAACTTTATGTTGAGCTGACCACAGAGTGTGATCCAAAGGAGACACTTTGCTGTGTTTATGTGAAGTTTAGGAAACAGCATAAAGTTTACTCTATTATCTGACCTCTCTGGATTTATCAGTGTATATGTGTCCTCAGCACATCGTTTGACAATTTCCTAAGTTTTAACCGAATAATTATTAAAACTGCAGAGGAGCCAGAGTTTCTGAGGCTTTTCTATGAGAGCCTACAAGTCACACGTCCAAGTGTATTGAGTGGCTGCTAGACATGTGATTGGTCTGTGGCACTGGAGGGCAGGGTGTAGCGATAGATCAATTATGCCCCAGCCTGGCTGTCATTGCGTTCGACACTACAGTTGCAGAGGTTCCCAAAACCCCACCCTTGCAGGACAGAAGTCAGACATCCGAGACTTTCTGTCCTGGAGTTGTGAGACATCCCAGATGGGTTTTTTGTTGTTGTTCACTATGGCACATTCATTATGTTTAGTGTCTTTGGTGTTGCCCCTTATCCTCTCAGTGTCATCATGTCATTTTTTATGTATAGTCCGTTACAATCTAGTAGACTGTAATTTTCCTTTCCCTTAAGTTCATTTTACCTGACTATGAAGGACCTCAAACATAGTGTTACTTTGCTTATTTTTAAGCCAACAAGCTCTTATACTGCCAGTCTCAACTCAGATTTCAACAGTAAATTAATATTTATAATTGAGTAAAACCTTCAACAATGTTTGGATATCTCGCTAAGGCTGTTTTGAGTGGAGGAGCATAGTGGACCTGTATAAGCAGCAGACCAGATTCTGTGTTTTCAGACATAGGTAGGTGACAAACTGAGGACAGGGTTGGCTTATTTCACATTTTTCAGGTTTATAGATTCATCAAAAAACCAAACAAATGAGCAAGAGTGTTCAACAGTGTTTTTTTTAATGATATGTCACCTTTTATGCAGTTGCAGTAGGACATATTTTCATTTTGGGGTGCTGGTGTGGCAGAGTGGGTTTAAACCATGTACTTACCATTAGGGCTGGGCGATATCACCTAATCTCAGTGTCACGGTTAATTGAAGCTCTTACCTCGATTACGATTAATGGACGATTATTTTATGCTATTCTGGAACAAATTGGTGGTGTTACCGATGGTCATCGAAACGGTCTTCCTGCAGTATTTACATTTAACTTCTTTCTGCTCGATGTCCTCTGCACAGAATCCAAAATGTGCCCAAACAACGGAGACGGCATTTTTCTTGGCTACAAGGTCCTCTGACAGATTGGCGCTTGTCTCCTCCATGTTGGCCGCGCATCCTTCGCTCTTGATGAAAGTGAACGCAGACTGTATGGAGGGGGCACGGTCATGTGACTTACACAGGGAAAATAATCAACATGAATAAAATTACTAGAGGGTCTAAATGTCAGTTTAGATTATTTTTCAATTAATTGTCCAGCCCTACTTACCATATATTGAGTATCTCAAGCAGTCTGACCTGAGGCTCATTTGCCGTGTGTCTTCCCCTGCTCTCTATATCCCTTTTCAAATCTATCCATTGGCTTTCCACTTAAGGCCAAAAAGCCCAAAAATAATAAAAAAGACATATTAAGTTTTGGGAAATTGTTCTAAATCTTGTCGCTCCACTGGCAGTTCCTGCTTTTCCCCTAAGTTAGCATGCCACATCTGGTGATAAACATGTTGACAGTCACCCAGTTAGCTCAACCCTGGCCACTCAGTGATTTATCTGTATGTGATTTATGGATATGCTACGCATGCTGAGATCCCTACTCCCACTTTCCCACGGGTACAAGTCCCACACTAAACCAGTCTGACCATGAACCGTTCCACTTCTGCCACTCCTTCTTCTTCATAGAAAACTTTCACCAGTGACAACCAGGCTTGGAATAACAGGACTATCTCACCAACAGAGAGTAGTGTAGAAATGTAGAGGGGAAAAGATGCTGATGATTTAGGGTTGGGAGTAGCTGGTAGCAAGTCCATCTTTTTTCAGAGCTGGACCTCCCAGGTTGTTTTTGTTACCAATATCTGCCTTAAGGCAACAGGCTCAAGCATCTGTAAATATGAGGGATCCTGGAAAAACACTACATGCCGCAGCAGATTAAATATAAGGCCAAAGAAATACCTGTGAGGCACATCACCCTGTAAGGAAGTCAGTCAGTGGCTGAGAGCATATTTTTGTCTCATTGCTTCTTGTCTCTGCATCGTAAAGCTCGTGAATGTGTTGTTCAGTGTGTTTTTGTTTGACTTTGACACCTCAGTGAATGGAGCACTGTTTCTCTGGTATGTGCTGTCACTGACATTAACACGGAAAAAGACAGCAGAGAGGAGGTGACGTGCAGATTTTTTTCTCTGTGGCACGCTTAGAACAGAACGCCTCCCTCACAATGCAGAGCTTGAGTACAGTGAGTGTGTGTGCGTCTGTGTTTGCTTAAGTAACATGAGCTCAGACCGCTGGCTCCTCTCCAGTCTTTGAACCTGGCTGTTTACATCAGGTGTGTCGGCGTTGAAGTTCCTTTCAGCGCACTGATTTTCAGGACGTCTGTTTGAATTTCCTCCACTGTAACTGTTCTCTGTTTTTTTTCCACACGCCGCAGTGTTGAAGTGTGCCTCAGATTTTACATTTCTCAAGCAAAGGCCTTACTGTAAAATGTTTAAAAAGAAATGTGTTCTCATAAAGGATTGTTGATGTTTGCACAGCAGCTCTGAATGTTTTTAGCACAGGTTGAATTTTTATTTTTGTTGTACCTATCTTAATTGTTGGGGAGATTAATGTTTTTAATTATTAATTTCAAAACATAACATAAAACACAACACAACACATAAACAACAAATCAACGCCATCACACCTACCCACCCCTGTTCACCAAAACACATTTAACCCACCATGGTTATAAGCCTCAGTTAATAGACTCCGAATAAAACATAAAAAGATACTTATGAATGAATTAAATATATTATTATACATATGATTATACACACATATCCATACATATCCACCTATGTCACAATACATACCTACACATTAGCATAAGCATGTACCTGGATACGTACCCACGTGCATTCTTGCACATCCATAAATATACAAACATACTTGAGAAAAAAGACAATAGTAGAAATAATAATGACAATAATAATAATAATAAATATGTAATATTTAAAAAAAAAACATAAAACATACACATATACAAAAGAATATGAATTAAATAAATAAAAATAATGAAGATAAAAATAAATAAGATATTCATAGAATTTTTAAATGAAAGATTTTAAAGACCAGATAACCAAAACCCTTAAGTAGTAACTGAAAGAACACGTCACTGACCACCAAAGTAAATCAGAATACATTCGACAAATCAAAGTGCTTCCCACACAGATTTGATCCTTGTCACAGGTCCTCCACCAGGGCTGTATTTCCCCCATTTTCTTTGATACATTTCTAGTTTTCCACATTGCTTACAGGACATCTTTGACATGTTTGACTATTCAAAACAGCATTGGGAAGCCTGTGGAACTGTGGTTAGGTCTGCATGTCCCATGTGCATAGGCTGTTGACCTCGAGCAGGGTGGCATGGGCGTGAACCCAGCCTTTGGTCTCTTTTCCTGCATGGTGTTCCCCACTCTCTCCAGTTTCTCCCAACTAGGGGTTCAGCAAAACATGAATGTTTATCTATACATTGGTAGACTGATCAATTATACAATTAGCTTTACGTATGTATGTATGTATATGTTTTTGTGTGTGTGTGTGTACTGTATTTATGTATATGTGTGTAAATGTGTACTTCATATGAACATGTATGTTTGTGTGTGGGTAGAGGTGTATTTATATATTTTGATCATGTATGCATTTATTTTTATAGTTTCTTTGGAATCTGCAGTGCTTTATAATTTATTAGACCACACGCCATAAAAACAAGAAAACATAAATATTATAGAAATCTGTCAAAAACTTGTTTAAAGCTGAAAACGTAATTGTTCCTGGCCATACATTTTGAACATAAATGAGGAATTTCAAACTCACCTTTTTATACTTAAAATTGAACCAGGTTGTTGGGGGCTGGAGTCCATCTAAGCAAACATTGGGCCAGAGGCGGAGTACCTCTTGGACAGGTTGCTAGCCAATCACAGGACTTACATAGAGAGACAAACAACTTTTCACACCTACACGCTCATCTTATGTTTAAATAAAGTAGAAATAAAAAATAGATGAAAGTAATTTGTATCCTAGGTGTCATATATCCTTCTTTTTTTTCTTTATTTTATTGAACACAAATTTAAACAGGTTATATTGAGACACAGGGTGTCATTTTCAGTAGATGCCAGAATCGCCTTTTGCAGAGCTGTGTGTCATAAGTTTGGACTGAATCAGCATTAAAGAGAGACTCTGTGTCTGAAATAGTGTCTCCAGTCCAAACTCAGTGGTTTTTGCTGGTGGAGAGGATGTGATGCCGGGGCTTTCCAGACATGTCTGTGAGGTTTTTAACTTCATAAATCGGTGAGCAACAGACCATATGAGGATAAGAGAAGGGAGTGGGAATGTGAGACAAATATCATAAACAGATTTGAACCCAAGAATTAGCTTTATGGTTTGGCATTGTTGTTATGCAATTTGCCAGATTTGACACAAATATTTCAACTTTTGCCACATAATTAAAGTAAATTTTCACTTTTTACCCCTCAGTGTTCAGATTGTAGCCATAGTTACTTCAGAGACTTGCAAAAACTTGCATATATATATATATATATATATATATATATATATATATATATATATATATATATATATATATATATATATATATATATATATATATATATATATGTGTGTGTGTGTGTATATATATATATATATATATATATATATATATATATATATATATATATATATATGTATATGTATATGTATATATATAGAGAGAGAGACTTGCAAAAACTTGCATATATATATGTATATGTATATATATATATATATATATATCTCAATGATATTGATGGAGACAGAAAATCATCATCAAGTTGATAATATAACTTGTTCTTCACCTGTTGCTTTTCCTGTTATCCTGTGAACTCACAATTACCTTGTGAAGTTTTCTCATATTGTTATCATCTAATTTTTCAAGTGAAATGGGGCTGAAATCCACTGCCAGCACTTTAGATATGCTTCAACTGCGTGAGGATTTGTGCCAAACAATACGTCTGAGCAAAGCCGCAGTGCAGGCGAGATGCAACACAGTTGGACTTTGTTGAAATTCAGGGCCGTACATTTCTGATGATATATTCCACATTGTCATGATTTCAGAATGGATTTAGTGATCCAAAGTCCTTGATGTTTTGCAAGTTAAACTGTAGAAAACAATAAAACTTGAAAAAACATAGAAAGTAATGCCGTTTCTAAGACAGTTATGTTATTTCATTGCCTATTTCATGAATAAGTGCTGCCAGCTGGGGCCCCTCAAGGGAGGGTTCCTACTGTCATTGCAAAATTGGCAAATGTTAAGCCACTGCCTTTGATTCAAAATGTATCTCCAGGGCCCCTACTGACCTTGGTTCCCAAGATGTGGTCTGACTTGCCTGTTGACAGGCAGCATCTCTCATTACAAAAAGGTCTACACTGGATGTTTTATCATATTATCAGAGCTTTCATTATTCCATTGTGAGCACAAAACTTGGCAACATTAATCAAAGTATCACTGGTTTGAGTTCTACAGAAATGTTTTCAAGAGAAGAGCTGTGGCTAGTCTTGATGTGGGGAGCTGATAGCTTGGACACTTTTCTGCCGCTCTCCATTTACTTGATTGTAAGATTGGTCCTTCCACAACATTCACATCATATTTAAAACACCAAACTGTGGAAATGCAAATTGTGCAGAGCAGCGGTGGTTCACTTTGTCCTCTCATCAAGCACAAACACACGAGCCTGTGGAATCTTATTGTAACCACCATAACAATGTTAAATGCTCTGTTTTATGGAGCTGAACATTGCTTTGTGGCTTTGTGCAGAAAATAGAGCCTCATGCTCCTCTCACTGGCAGCATCATGTGTTTAGTATTCATTTTCTCAATACTTCAAACCCTCACTCTGCAGATGGTGTTAATAGGAGTGGCAGCAGCTCTCCAGTGTTCAAAGAGAGAGAGAGTCTAACATCTGCCCACTCTGTTCTCCCACTGAAACATCTCAAAGCGTGAGCCTTGGGTATTTTCAAAGAGATAGGGACAAGAGAACACAAACCCAAATAGGAAGAATGGCTCTCTACTATATTTGATGTGAGCCCTGAATTTTTGGTTTGAGGTGGTGAAGCCATGTGCAGGGTGTGGAGGACAGCAGCTGAGTCAGGCCTGTTCCCCTCTCTGTCCCTCTTTTTAATCAATGATGAGAGAGTTGAACAGACAGAGAAGTCTTTTCAAAAGGTTCTCAAGTTTTAATGTTGACAAAACTGTTGTTTTGATTATCCTGTTGAGTTTATCTAAGTATTTAGAAAAGGAATTTGACAAAGTAAGAGATGTTTTTCATGAGAGAGCCAGGTCACATTAAGGCTATGTCCACAAGTAGGCGGGTATGTTTGAAAATGAAGGTTTTCCTCCTCTGTTTTCAACAATAATCCTGTCCACACATGTGACGTTTTTGACATCATCCATGTCGGAAAATGTAAAAATGCATGGTGTCACGGTTTAACTCATGGCTATGTTAACTGGTGTTAACAGACATATTAATTAATATGTCTTCATTTATATTTCAATTCAAGACATATCTGATAATCTTGATCCAATCATTTGATTAAAAAAAAATTGTAAATACTCTTGTTGGTTTCAAAAACTGTTGTATCCCCGGCAACCTCCAATACAAGGCGCCACAGGTCACCGGTCAACACGTTCCCTTGTGAAACAATAGCACCAGGTTGTCCCAAACGTTTGCAGTGTTTGTATTGTCAGAGTGTTATTGAAGCAGCTTCATACTGAAGGGGGAGACAGAAAGTCTCCTCAAATAAATCAATACCCAGCCGAGACAAATATAATTAGGACAGATTTATGATCTGGACATCCATTGGTTCGTTGCCATCATAAATTCCTATTTTTTTGTCATTTCATCTGTGCCTGGATGTATTCATCGCTGGATGTATGTATATATGTGTATATGTGTATTGATAGATGTATATTTGCATCTGTGTGTATCTGTAAAATGAAGAGTATGGCTTCAGCCTGCTCGATTGTAAAGTGCCTTGAAATAACACTTGTTTTGAATTGGTGCTATACAAATAAAGATTGACTGATTGAAAGTCTGTGTTAGCAGGTAAATAGTTCAGTCAGCAACACTTAAAACAGCAACAGTTTACCAGCCTACACTGTTGTCTTTTCATATTTAAAATGGTGCAGGGGTCACGTGTTTTTGTTGACCAACCTAGAGGTTAGCATTGCACTGGTTTTATCAACCAAAAGCTTTCGGTGTTTCTCTCTGTGTCCTTGGATCATTACATTTTTAATGTATGAAAAGTGCTTTATAAATAAAGTTTGATTTGATTTGAAGTGTTAACCCTTCCCAATTTTATAGGCTTAAATGTTATCATGAGAGTAAAAAGCTCTTACTAAGTTATTATGGAAGTACATGGCAGTTCAACTTAAAAGCAACTACCACACTTTCTACATGTATCATCACACCCTAAGCTCTATTTTAGAATTTCATCTGAATCAAATTACCTGATCAAGTTGGTACTCATACAAACTAGCAGTAATGATTGGTTTGAAGTCCTTGTTAGCAGTTTGCTAGCAACCATCCTTTTAAAAACATGATAAGGCTTTCTAACTCAAAAGAGGAGCAATATAAGATGCATTTTATGTTACAAAATAAAACACTCAAATCTTGTTTGCCTATTTGTTTGTTTGCATCTCCAGGAACCTTGTTTCAGGTACTGAAAAGCTATTGTAAAATCCCATAGACTTTTGGCCTTGGTGCTAAAATGCGAACTCATTGACGCGTTTTTAGACTCAGTCCTTTATCACTACATTAGTGTTACCTGTATGCCCGTCACCCTTTCAGACTATGAGATCAGTCTGTAAGTAGCTCTTGTACATGCCATGTTTCCACCCATGGCACTGTTGTCATAGACTGCAGCCAGCCCTGCACTGAGTTCCCCTCTGGCCAGGTGGGGTAAATTTAGGCCCTAATTACAGCCCTGCCCTGTGCTGTATTTATGGGAAATCAGACTGTGCGGGGTAATTAAGGTCTTGGACCAGAGGGGCAGTAAAGCAGTATGCACTGCATCTATAATCAGCGCAAGTGCTTAAGTGTGCAGTTGTATAACACACATTTGGGGAAAACATGAACTTGAAGTGTCCTATCTCTGGTTTTCCGATCAAATAAGGAAGAAAACATTCAAGAATAGTCAATTTTATGCCACAGTGGCTTTATGTTTTTTGGGTTGCCCATCAGTGTGAACATCTGAGCCATTCCTGTGAAAGCTTTGAGGGATTTTCTTTAAACTTTACACAAATATTGGTTTTGACTGCAGGATGCGTCAAGTGAATTTTTGAGATGGAAGAGCGAAGTCAAAGGTCATAGAGTCTCATGTTAACACTGTGCTTCCAAAGAGGGCCTCTTGTGATTTTCTTCAAACTTTGCATCTACATCCACTCTGACTCGAGGATAAATTGATAGACTTTGGAGGTCATAGGCAGCTTAGCGCTCTATTTTAGACCCACTTCTAAATTTCCAGGATTCGTGTTCATCATGACATTTTGATTTATTATAGTCTTCCAGTGTATCCGTTACGGCAGTGTTGTTGTATTGTATCCCAATGGGAACTATTTTGTGATTCCCAGCCCTCCTGTCCACACATTAGAGATCACTGTATTCATGAGTCACTAGCACAGGTGAAAACATCTGGGCTCATGATCACAAATAAATGATGTCAACAAATTTTCAAGTACAGTTTTTGGATACAAGTCAAGAGTTCCCTCTTTCACCACCGGTTGCTATGAACCCCAGTTACTGTGAGGAGACCTTGAATTGCAGAAACTCTGTTCACTTTTATGAGGAATGAATGAGGAAAGAGGCGGAAGTGACCTTACAGTGGGTAAGAAGAAGGTTAAATCATGTACTACTGTAAGCAGTGTTTATGTATGGAAACATAACTTGTGTCCAGATGTCCATAAATTTGTATAGTTCATCGATCTAATCAGAAAGACCAAACAAAATAACTGATATCTGGAATATCCCTATAACATATAACAACATATTAACATATTTTAGTTATGTTATTATTTCGAGGTATCTGATTTACCTCTGTATGTATCAGTCCACATTAGAAAGAGTAATGTGTATTATTATGAATGGAGGAAAAAGTGGAATATCTGTCAAAGCTGACAGCGCACTATGAAGATCTTGGTTTGTTAAACTATAATGAAAGGCATCTTTTATCTTCAAATTAACAACATATTTTACTCATCAGTATTCATAAAATTGGTATTTTGAACTGTTAACTGAATCAGAAACAAACTTAGTAAAATAAAAATGATGCTCATCCCTTGTTAAAGTTCTGGGGTCAAGGTAATTGGGTCCCATTATTATCCCACATGTGTAGATGTGATGCCTTAAGAACGCTTTGAGAGATTTTCTGCTAAATTTGTGCTAAGATCTCAATGTCTTTTTAGAATTACGTTGGTCTCAGTGGATGCATGTGGCTGATGGGTGTGCCAGCTTCATTTGTAGTCGTGGCTTTCACACCAGGCACGTTTGTGCAATGTTGTGGCTGCGTCTCTTTTCTGTCTCAGCTTTATTTCTCCATAGATATAACCCAAATAATAAGCTTCAATAAAAAAATTTAAGAAGACCCACAGTAGATCTCCCAACAAGTCATCTGATTTATTGAATAACTGATCTGAGAAACCTGCAGAATAAAAGTGTTCTGAACGAATAATAGATGTCCACTGGCAAAATGAGCTTTAAGACAGCAAGTGTCAGCAAGTGACAGTTTATATCTTTTCTGTGACTTATTCTATGGCTGTGCACATACATACCTGTTGGATTGAAGGTAGTTGTGGCGCTTTATTTTTCATTTTACTGTCGGTTGTCGTACAAGAATTGTACGCAGCTCATGGAAAAATATGTGATCCTCCTGTTCTTTCCAGTTTCAGCACAGCAAAAGTGCAGGAAATATGCAGCTCATGCTGGCAATCTTAAAGCTCTGACATGGTAAAATGCCCGCCAAAATGAAAACATGCACACACTGCGCAAGGAAACACGAGCAATATGCATCCAGTGTGCTACGTCCCGATATCGAGGTCTTCAGCCAAAGGTCAAGGCAATATTAGATGTTTAGGACTTCTGATATAAAACAGGTATCAATATCGTTTGATTTTTTTTAGATTGTAAAAGGCTACTCAAGTAAAATAGAACAAATACAAAAGTTACTGATTGCCCTTAAGAGTGTGGCTGAAGCACTGTGTCTGCAGAAGACAGCAGCATTTGACAGGATTTTTGGTGTATGTTCATTGTGCAGGTGGCATGTAAAGGCTTGTGTGCATTTGTTTAGCATCTGTAAATTAACTGTCTATGCTTGTGCAGACCAGCAGGTCACTGATCGGAGCCAAGCAGGCCAAAAATCGGTTAATTCCAGTCCCAACCAGTCATATAGGTGCAACTGTTAAAACAGTTAAGGTTTCTAATAGTTTCTGTCATGGTTGATAAGAAACACTGGCAGAGTTTGTACTTTAATCAGTCCTTTTACTCAGAATGAGGCCTGGCATTTCCTTTTTTAAAATCAGCATGAACTTGTCATTATAAACAGTATTGTCTTCCCCTATATTTTGTTCAAAACTATATTAACGTCTTTAAAAAATTCGATGTATTGCCCAGCTGTAGTGTATACCATGTGTGCTTCAAATTACAGTGCTGAAAATACCCATCATAGTTTTGGGTTAAGTGCTGGCCATAGAGCTGTCGATCTGTGGTCTCTGGAAGAAGAGGGAGACAGGAAAAAGGGAACAGTTCAACGGACTTGGGGGCCAGATTCCTCTTTTTCTGCTTGAGCTTTCTGCTGCCTGGGGTGAAATTAGAGAGGACCACGAGCTGGATTGGGTTTGGACTTGAGGAGGGAGTGCTGGGCAGGGCCAAGGAAAAGCAGCGCGGTTTCTGGTATAGGTGGCTGAAAGCATACCATCTTTTAGATCCATCCATAAATTACACTCACTGAACTCCCTGGTAGGTGTTTGTGTGTCTTCATACTTAAAACAGGCACAAACAATCTATCTGTATGACTTTGTTAGCTCAGTATCTGTGAATAATTGGAAAAGTGTGTTTTTGAGGACTGTGTTGTGAAGCGAGGGGGCAGTTGAACGTGCGTATGCATACTCAGATTTCTCATTACAGGCAGAATAAACGACCAGCGGGCACGACGGGCTTAGTATGTGAGTGTGGACTCTGGCAGGAAACACAATGAGGCTCTTTGACTGTGGCAGAAGATTTTAGTTTGCATCACAGATGTGGGCCCAGAGGGAGGGAGAAATATTCAGGGAAATTATATGAAAAGGGAGAACTTAAGCTTTGTTCGTGTCTTTATTCTTTAGTCTGTTTTCTTTTGTGTCTTTGTGTAGAGGAAATATAGTTATGAAGTAACCTGAACTGTCTGTACTGTGCACCTGCCACATGGATATCTGTTGTGAAAATTATGTTAAAGGGTTAGTTCCATTTTTTTTTTAAGTAGGGGTGCAAGAGGCCATGGCACTGGTAAATATCATTACCAATAAAGGAACTTGTGAGCTTTGTCCCTGGGGGAGATATCCAGGGACGGACTGTAGCTGGTACATAGCAGTACATTGTGCCACTGGAAGACTTTTAATTAACCCACATACAGGTTAAAACTACTCAACAAAACTATGTTTGCTTGACAATACGATACAGTACGATACAGTACGATACTTTACAGTGTTTAACTTTTCCTCAGCCCCTCCTTGGAAGGGTACATAGCTTCTCAGGTCATCACGGGAAACAACGAACACGAACTTCACTAAAACTGAACCAAAAATTGTGATTTTTACTCAAGACCAGACAATGTGCTGTTAGTTGTGGGTGCAAGAAGATACCTTTATGAACCAGGGCACACAGAGGAAAAACTTTTGCAGACCAGGTCATAGGTAGAAAGAGGGATGGAGAACGGGGGAGCAGGACAGATCACTAGTTACTTGTGTTGCAGATGCATGATCTGTGAGCCCATACCCTCGAACTCAAGGGTCCACTGCTGTCAGTAACACAGCTTCTCCTGGACCTTTCATCAAAACTCTTTTATTTCAGTAAGCCTTCAAACTGCTGCCATGTGTCGTAGTCCTGATCGGTAAAACGGGCACTGCAGAGGTGGGGCACAGCTTGGACTGATTGCTAGTGAACCACAGGGCGAACATAGAGACAGAAAACTATTCACATCACATACTCAAACAGAAGGGCTGTTTCAGAGTAAACAGTCAACCTAAAGGACATGTAATTGGTTTGGAGGAGAGTACTCTGAGAAAAACCTAAGCATGCACAGAGAGAACATGCAAACTCCAAACGGAGAGGCTTTAACCAATCATGGAGATGAACCAGCAGCCTCCTTGCTGTATGGCACCACAACTACCTGCTGTGCCGTCATGAAGCCCAGTTTGATATGTGGCTGAATTACTGTGTACAATGGGTTTACCAGAATCGGATGAAAGAAGATTTAAAAAATGATGCCTGATCTGTTTAGTCCCAATTTCTGCTGCAGCAACCAGATGGAAGAGTCAGAATTTGGCTTGATCAGATGAAAAATCTGCAGCAACTGTGGGATGCTACCTAGGGATGCACAATATCAGTATATATCAGTATGATATCGGTATTGGCAAATGTTGGCCAAAAAATTTTGGATTACTGAGTGTTTTCAGACCTTTCCAGACAGTTTGAAGGAAAATTGACCAACACATGTTTCTGTACTCAACAAATGCACAATGATGAATTGATGTTATAGACAATTTTTGTTTCCAGACTGCAAAGTTGCATTGATTAATCGCTTTTGCTAAAATACAGTCGATTTTTCAGCATGAGCACTAAGACATGCTGACCCTAAAAGGTCAAATATTTTCGTATCAAATCCTATTGTAAATACTGATCTGGAAATTCCCAACTCACTCCCAGAAACGTTTAACATTAATTTCTCTGACACATCATTTCTTCTCACAGAATGTCAGCACGTGCCAAAGGATTAGATTTAGTTACTTCCTGCAGAACGAAGCATGTTTAGAGTTTTTGAAGAATGTGTAATATCAACACCACACAGAGCTGGAGTCGACGTTGTGAAATACAATCATGTCTATAAAGAACAGAGGCCATCCAAGAATATGTCGCTGCATTACTCAGCTCCAAATTCAAGCAACACAAGCTGTTCAGTTTGACCTTCAAGTGATCCAAGAGTGCTTCTGTTTTAAAAATCTCATTAAAGCATTGGAAATAACCAATATGTCTTATTGTGATTGTTGGCTGCGGAAAAACTTCTCTCGATGTTATTTGATTTGGAAGTTTGTCCCTCATTTGGCAGTGCCACAAGTGGACTCCTGAATCTTGAAAATTTCAGACATTCTTCACCTGAATTTGGTCTCAAGGCTTATTTACACGTGTTTCTCCCAGCAAAAGATATTCCCTGCCAGATGAGAGGGACTGGGGGTTCACAGGAAGCAAGTATAATATGATAAGGGCAATGCTTTTGTCACAAAGACTATAAAACATGATGCCACCTATTGGTTTGACAAGTGCAACCTTGAAACCATATGATTCATAATGGTGGAAATGCTCAAACCAACTTTGGATCAACCGAGTGACAGGCAAAGGGCTTAAGGGGCCATCCACACAGAATAAGGACTATCCACAAAAGTTTTTTATGAAATGGGTGTTTCATCCACATAGAACCAGTGTTTTGGAAGCCTGAAAACGAGCATTTTTGAAACCAGATCCCAGAGTGAATAAATCTGAATAAATAAATACAAATATTTTCAGAGACAATGATCTCATAGCCCTAGAAGCTCACAGATGGAGCCACTTAACCCCTTAAAGCCTGTTGTATCATATTTGATAAATACTTCTATGATACCTCTATTTAATCAATATGATCAACAAATTACTGAAAACATCTGAATACAATCAGATAAATGATAAAAATGTCCTCAAGTGGATTATCAGTTACCAAAAACACCTACTGTGTCAAATGAGATAGAAAAAATAAATGTGTTAAATTTTATGGAAATTTAGATTATTTTTGCATTTCAGTAGAAAGTGAAATAAACATTTCTCTTCCAAAAAAATTAGAATCTTCTGGCCATAATTTGTGTTTTCAGGCTTTAAAGGGTTAAATTTTCCCCACTTCCCTCAACTTTGTCTTGACTGGTCTTGACTACGTATGGTACCTGCCCACCACCCTGGCTGTAATGAGATCCCATGCGATAACATGACAAACACGTAGTGACTGACTAGTATTGCTACTCCGAAGATGGTGCGTCCCCTTTACCTCGCCCACTGAATGTGCTCTTTTGAGGGAAGTGCCATCACAAAAAGTGGCTGGAAGTTGACTGGTTATTGGCTGGAACTCGGCGGGCATTTGAGAGGAATTTGACTGGAAGGGAAAACTTGAAGCGGCTGCATATGAGCTTGTTATGGCTTTTACAGCAAAGTCTTTTGCTTCTCTTCTACCAATGTGAGCAGCAAGTGGACACGCAGAACAGTATAAGCCACATTTTCTTAAATCCATCTTCCTTCTCGCATTTGCTCACATCCTGCATGTTTTATGCGCATGCTCCACGTCCTCCTTTCTGGTTTTGGAGCTTTTGTATTTGGTATATAAGTCAGTCTTTAGAGCTTGACTTGTTGAGTGTCTAGTCCATGTTTCTGCTAGAATTTTCATATTGATAATGCAGAAGAAAAAGACACCTGGCAAAAAATATGTCTTTACTTACGTTAAAGTCAAGCCCCCAATTACAAGGTCAAAGCCCATCTGACCAACGTAATCCCTCTGACCTTCTCGTGGCTGATAATAACGTTCCTTGGTGTCATCTCCAATTAGCAAAATCCCGGCTTGATGCTTGACTTTTGTCATGCAGCAAATGAGTTCATTTCTACGTCTGTTTCACCTTAAGCATACATTTAAGATTATTTTACCCCTTTGCTCCAGTGGTTTGTCTTTTTCTACATACTCACCGTCTTCCCTCCACCTCTCATATATGGAGCTGTGTGCCTCCATCTCCCTCCACACGGCCCTGCTGGCTGGGTTCAGGACCTGGTAATGGCTGGTGGGTAACTCAGCCCAGATGTCGTGCCCCTGCTCCCTCCTCGACTTTTGTCTTCCCTCTCTTCTCCTTCCATCCTTTAGCTCCTTGTGTTACTGGCCACACTCTCTGCCACTGTTAGTTACAGTTTTAGTGAATTGTGGCAGAGCTGAGATAATTTTTTCCTAATGAGGGAACAGGATTTTTGCCATTCTGGAGAGCTCTGTGAAACAGTGGGGTAATATTTAACTATGCCATCATTTTATTTGCTGGAGCCTGTCATGAAATCTAATTGTAATAGATTCTTGGTTTTTAGGGTTTTCTAATGTTCTCTGGACTTTTTCTGCCTTTATTTGAGTGGATAGGACAGTGGATTGTGGGCCTAGAGAGTAGGGTGTAACCTGCTATAAGGTGGCTAAAGGCCAGGTTCAAACTTAGACCACATGCAACAGGGACTATTCCCTTTGTGGGCACACAGACATAACCATTAGGCTATTGGCACCCCCAAGATCAACATTCTTGAGGTGCTTTCTTTATTTGCTAACTAATGTTGCTTTTCCATTTGTGGTATCTGCTCAACTCGGCTTGACTTTACATGGTTTGGGTACTACCGTTTTCCATGACAGTTTTTACTTTTATAGTTTCTCCAAACCAATCTGGGTCGTCACTGCATGGCATCCCAAAACCACCGTCACCACCATAAGAAAGAAGGAAGCAGAGGCAACAGGGCAGCTAGCTCTCTGTTAGTTGCTTGTTCACAGGAAGGAGATGAGCTTTGTTCAGAAGCAGCAAAACAGCACCATATCAAAAACAAGGGAAAGTTTAAAAGTAAAACAGCATCACAGAGCTGACAATTGTTGGATACTTCCCTCTCCTTTTGGTGATGCTGTGACCGTTCAAAAGGTCAGCAGTGTCCCCACGTCACATTTTAATTTCTGCTTACCTTGCTTAGAGCTTGGCCCCCTCCAGAGGTGATACAAAAAACTGAGTCAAGTGCTAGCTACGATGACCCATAAGAGGTAATGCACAAGTTTGGTTTAGTACCATTTCAATCAGGAACAACAAATTTGACCGAAAAATAATTTAATCAAGTTCAGATGAATTAAAGTGTGCAATGGCCTTTGTGATCAGTATCTCTTTGACGCTTGGACTCCATCATGATGTCTTCAGGTACTTCAGGGGTAGAGGGGCAGATTGCAAGACAGGATACCCCCTGTGGAGACCTGACACTGATGGTGGTGGTGAGGGAAGATAAGATAAGGAGCAGCTTGCTGGTGAATCTGATTTTATGGACTGAGGTGGTGATTGGGCCTGCAGGATGAAATAAGAGGCCAGACTTCTGAAGAGCTGGACCTGGACATTGGTGAGACGGCAGGAAGAGTGAGAGAAATGAATGAGTGGTGACTTAAAATCTGCAAATGTGTGGCTGAAAGAATACACAGGTCCTTCTGATTGAACTAACTCTACAAGCTCCCACCCCTTTGATTGGGGTGTACTCATTTTTGCATCCTAATCTTAAATGAAGAAAAATAAATTTTTGTGTGCATATATATATATATATATATATATATATATATATATATATATATATATTTATGTATGATGTATGTATGTATGTATGATGTACGTATGTATGTATGTATGTATATATATGTGTGTGTATGTATGTATATGTATGTATATGTATATATGTATATGTATATATGTATATGTATGTATATGTATATATATATATGTATATATGTATATTTAAATTTCTGTCAACAGATGAAAATAATCACAATGAGTCTTTTACTTTTACTAGATAACTTGAGATTAATTGTGTTTTAATTACAGTTTAGATTTCTTTACTTTCATTTCTTTTTCAGCTGTTAAGACGGACTGCCAAAAAGTTGAAATTCTTATTGTTTTTTTGAATTGTAAATCAACTAAATGCGAATTCAAAAAAAAAAAAAAGTTTTTAAATATTTTGATTTGATAAGCGCTTAGCTGCAACATTGTTGTTTTCAAATATGCAGTCACTGCCCGCTGTCGTCACGTCTGCAGCTCCCGCCTCTTTCCCCTGATTGGGTCGTTCTGCTTTTAGCTGGGTGAAGCTGTAGAGGATTGGAGCTTGGCAAGATGGACCTGCATGATTTCAGACAATGAATCAGGCAGGTCCATCTGCTCTGCAAGGTTAGAGTTAACCCTTCAGGAATTTAAATATACTCTGAGACAGTGTATTCCTAACACTGCACAGAAGTGTTGATCAAAAGTCACACTGTTAAGTGTTAAAAAGTATTATATTTTAACTCTAAAAGAGTCCACAATAACATTTGATGAGAGTTAAAGTCCCAACTATCCAAAGAGAGTGAAGAGGGTTAATTTGTCTATGCAGATTTTGCTGTGTGAGATCTTTAATATCACAGGGTGTATAATACTTTTTGACTCTGCCAGTATGCCGTTTGAAAGTTTCTTTTAACTGAAAAGAGACGTTCAAAGGAGTAGCAATGTCCATATTTTACATCAGTGTTAGAGAAAGAAGCATCCACGATGAGCAGACAGAGGCCTGTCTGAAACAGGAGGTGGCTCTATGCATTGGCTGTGTACTTGGCTGGCAAGTGGTTTGTAAGACTGGACTCCCTCTGCAAAAGTTCAGTTCACATCAAAAGCAATGCAACAAACAACGGTCTTGTGAAGAGGATCGTCTAGGAAGGGTTTGAAGCTAATCTTACATGAGACTGGTCTTCGTGATGTGCTACATTACTGCCTCATGTCTCACAGTGGGATCAAAATTATTAACACATCTGCCTTAGTCCTGTAAAAAACTTGGTGGCATTAAACGGTATTTACTACGTTATTAACTTGTTAACATTGACAGCAGAAACATAAGCTGCATCTATGTAACTCAGTGTCTAACATTCTTGTCACTGAACATAAATATGTCCTGAAAACTCCACATTTTTCTCTGCCCTAATGTCATGTTTAAATTTCATCATGGTGTCAAAGGGGAGGATGGGGTAATAATGACTGTCGGTCAGTTTGGTTGCTGGAAAGAAGCTGAGGGGTTCATGAAGTCCAACAGGGATTTAGAGGACGAGATTTGAAGTTCGAGGGGGTTTAAAAGCTTTGGAAAACTAACAGAGTTCACTGCGTGTGTGTGTGTTTGTGGGTGTGAGTGCTGAGGTATTTTTGTGGAGGAAAAAGGGTAAGAGCGGGTGCCAGCTGGCAGAGACAGAGCTCTCTGCCTCACATATGTGTGTTGTTTGTGAGCGGAGGCCTCATTAATGTGCTGGCTGCTCCGGGACTGTTAGCTTCCAACTAATTGCGGCCCTGTGTGCACACATGTGGGCGACACCTGGAGCCAGAATGGATGACACTTAGGTTTCCTTCCTGCATTGAACAGAGAAGATGAGACGGTATCTGGGGAATAAGTGTCTTTTCAGCTGCCTGTCAGCTTTTGTTGAATCAGGGATGGACAATCGAGTTTTTAAGATTGTCATTATATTTTCAGTGAGATACAGGGAGGGGCTGATTAATATAAGGCAAAATTGTAATGCAGATTATTTTCATTTTCATACCTGCAACAACAGCTGGAAATTACAGGGAAGCTCACGCTATGATAAAAACACATGATACATGGTCCGCGATTTTGATCATCTCACGCTACAGTGATGCTGCAATAATCGATATATGGTCAGGGTAATAAACACCAAACTATATCAAAATATTTGATGAACTGGGGAACATAAAATGGCATTAATAAGGTAACTGAAGATTGATTCATTTACTCAGTGACTTTGAATCATTTTCACAGAATTTGACAAAAACTGAGATGGAAGAAAGTAACTAATTTCACTTTTTACATTAAAGTAACTTTATACAACTGTTAAGAAATTTAAGTGTTAAAACACAGTTTGTATAATAACATAAAGAATAATTCAATATATCTATGTTTTCAGACCTGAAAACATAATGTACCATTTTCCTTTTATTAAATATCGATAGTTGGGGCCAGCCTACCAATAACGTGATTGCATATTCTAGGAAAACAACTCCTCACTATAACCCTGAAATATCCCCTGAAATAACTTTGTTTAAATTGATTGAATATATACATATTTAAGAAAGACTGTGCATTCTATTTACAGAGCTGTCACCTTTTTTAAGTGTATCAGTTATCACATGATGTTCATGAATGATTGATACAACAGCAAAGCAGAAATCGTAAACACCCAATATAAAAAGAAATAAATTGTGTAAAGTCCCTCATTCTCTCCTCACAGCACCAATACATTTTACACATTTTGACTTGTGACTGATAATGGCACAGCTTTGGGGTGCTGGTATGGCAGAGTGGGCTGCAAACCGTGCACTTAATAAATGAGCCCTTACCCCCCGTAGGCCCATGTGCAACAAGTCTTCCCGTATTCCCTCTCTCCAAGTCTATTCACTGTCTCTCTGCTGTCAACAAACCAAAATGCCTCAAAAATACCTTGAATAAGAAGATGACACAGCCTTACCTACCTTCCAAATTTTGCCAGCACATGTATGTAGTTAGACACATGGCTCTGGCTGTTTTTAGTCAAAACACGTCAAAGTTGAATTAGTTGTTGATAGGCTGGTTCATTAAGATGATGGTTATTTATTATTACTGATGTTTTTGTTCAAATCAGATAATTTGCAGGAATTGGTCTGCAATTCTGAGTGTCTGGGAAAACTAGTTTTGTTTTCTGGTCTCCATGATTCATTCAGTATTTATCAGAAACACCCAGTCACTTTTCTTTTCAGCCCGATTGCTCTCGTCCTCGGCTTCAAACTGTTGTATAGCTTCCAAAACTCTCCTGTACTTCTCAAGGGTATTTCCTCTCGCCGCCTGCAGCCTTCTTCTGCTTTCCTCTTTCATTCGGTTTGTAACAAAAAGCCACAGACCGAGCATCAAGTATACTATTGCCTCCAAGTCCTCCATTGTTTTGCTTGTTGTGTCGCGCTCAAAATGACATGAACGCAGTGTCGCCCAGCTGTTTCACGGCGACCCCGCCCCCGCTGGGTAGGGGACCGGGCTGGTGGAAAAGCAGCACAATGCGAGTAGAGTAGAGCCGGGTAGAGTCGGGGAAAGCCGAGCCGAGTAGAGTAGGGCTAATGGAAAGGGGCCATGAATGACGACCCACTTAAAGCACCGTGTGTTATAAGTTGCAAGCATTTTGTTAGCTCAAGCCCATTGTCCCTCTGGTTATATTTGGTTGCATGTGTGTGGAGGCAGATCCTCTCTACATGTGCTCCCTGCATTGTATTTATTTTTTGTCCCTGAGGGTGTTTTTGGTGCGTCTTCACCTTGAGCTGTGTGTTGACTCCTTAATCTTTTCCTTTACAGAGGTGGTTATTGTTAGATATATTTAAGGTATGTTTTGGTCCATATTTTCCAGCCTTAGTTGTCATTTGGTTGCATTTTCTTAGAATTTCAGGATATAAAGCTTTAAATGTTGACTGAAAAAGAGAGCTCTAACAATGACAAAATCATTGTTATAAGGCCATGAGGTCACCTCTCATGAGAACCACTTGTTGCAGGTTCATTGCCATTGTTTATAATTGTAAGAAATTGCTGGTTGAATTATAAGTTAATGGCGACATTGACATCAGCACAGTTTCATCATATTACAGACCCCCTGAGACTCCAGCTCACTTCTTCTCTATCTCAGCTTCCCTCTCCAGGATTAACAATGTGGCTTCAATCAACCTCTGCTCTGTTTTGCTGTTGTAATCCATTTTATTTCAAACAACAGATTGTTGCTGTGTCTTTTGCCAGTACGGCCCACTCCTGGAGATATTACAACAGCAGGGAGGACTGATTGTTTTCTGCTTTATTACAGCCAGGGCAGCACAGTGAGCTTTGAATTGGCTTGGTTTTATACTCCTCAAACCTGTGTTCCTTTGAAAATGATCTGTTTAGGTGGTGTTTGGTTTTATGGGGTCTGCAAGAAGCTGCTGAAAAGAATGTCTGCATGTGATTGAGCTATGTTCTTTCATATGTTTCTGTCTACCAGTATGTTCTTTGTTCTTATGTAAATTTTATAAACATGTCAAACTACTGGGGGCATAGATGTCAAGGCTAAAATTCCCATCATTGTGTTGCTTTCTTTGCATCCTGTCTTGCACCTGAAACCTGTTGAATTCACTTAGAGCTTTTCTTAAAACATCTAGTTTAGAAAAATAAACACTCTAAAGAAAAAATAAAAAACAGACATGCTTTGGCTAACAAAGTCCTCTCTTTTTATTTTCCAGGATCCAAAGCCAAGCCATAAATGCACTGCACCATGTCGTAATCGGACATTCTGTTCATCATTAATAACAGGGAATTATTTATTGACTATACCACACCTGGGATTTGTTTGGTTGACAAGCAGTGTTTCCAATAAAAGTTTCAATAGTTTCAGTGTTTTTTGTTATAAGAGAGAATAGTCAGAGACCTTGGCCGTTTTCAAAACTTAAATCCATCTCTCTAACCAAATATTTATGTAAATGACAAAGCCAATGATTGTGAGAAATCCAAAATGTCATTTTGATCATTATGTTGTAAAAGATTATTGACAGGTTAGATAGATTTTAGGCACTGAGCTGATCAAGTTGAGTAAACAGCAAAGGCTACTTGTACTGGTATTAAATTAATGATGCTGGATATTATGTTTTGTGTGGAAAATCATGCGTAAATATTTTAAATATGATAATTATGTTGATGGAAAAAAGGACAATTTACTATAGGGTTGTCAAATAAACAGAATTCATGACACAAAGTAGGTTTGGGTGGTCAGAGGCAGATTTAACTGAGCATATTCTACCATTTTAAACACATTTGACCCAATTTTCAAAGTTTCATAACATATTTTGATATCACCAGGGGCCAGTTTTGTAGGTTACTGGTTGACACAACTCAACATATGAGCCCTATAAACTGCTCCCGACAGGTCAGACACATCCTCAATCAATCTTATTATCATATTTTTGGTCTGTCGGAGGCAAGTAGAGCACCTGCAGAAAACCATGCATGCTCAGGGAGAACATGCAAACCCCATGCAGAAAGCCCCCTCCTGACCGGGGAGTTGAAAGGAAACCCTTGAGTTGTGAGTTACCAGCACTACATGCTGCACCACCATCCAGCCCTGTGTCTACTATATTAGCTGTAAATATTGGCAGAGATTTTCATATCTGCAGGTACAAGTCATTTCACATTTCACTTTTTTTATTATATGCTGATATTGCACTAATAACACTGTGCACCCCCGCAGACCATGAGATAAATGTCATGCAAAATTTTTTTGTACATAACTGACAAGATGAATATTCAAAAGTGATGCTTTATCCCTTATGAAATATGCACCATGAACAACATATAAACAAAAGTTTTCTGGAATTAGCACTAGTCGTTTTGATCAAGAGATATTAATTAATAATATTTCCCCAAAGACTCGCTATGCAACCAACGACTATTTCTATTGTCGACTAGTCATCAACTATTTGGACGATTAGTGGACTAGTCAGGTGCTTTTTTCCCTTTGCTGCCCCCACAATTACCTATAGGTCTGATTATTGCTTTGTGATGATAGTATTACATCAAATAATAATGCAATATAATAATTAAAATTATAATTATTGTTCTTCTTATTTCCTTCTTACATTTGACCATGCTCTTTCAAGCTAAAATGTGCAATTTTGATTTTAATTACATATGTCATGTTCTAAGCAGAAGTTTTGTTAACTTCACATGGATGATTTTGTTTTATTATTTGCCTGGTAACCACAGTTTGTATGTCAGTATTGTTAGACTTTGCTTTAATGTTAAGGAATGGAAGAAGAAAAAGATAAGTGGAGAGAGATTACAATGCGAGAGAAAGAAAAAACACTGTATGGTTTTAATTTTGACTATCAATCAATCAATCAAACTTTATGTATAGCACTTTTCATACAAAATGTTGTAGCACAAAGCGCTTTACATAGAAATGTACAAACAAAATAAATTAAAATAAATAAAAAGTAGAAAATTGAATACAATGAAATGACTATTCAAGAGACACATTGTTCATGTTTTGTGGTTGTGGTTTTTAAGGTTCCTTCTCGTTCTTGCAATCCAGTTTAATTATTATCCGACGTTAAAATCCGTCATTGACCGTTTATGTTGGCAGTTATGTTGCGCTAGGGATGCAGCAAATTTTGTCAACTACATCGATTCGTTGCATCCCTAGTGCCCCTACAGGCCGGGCTAAGTCATTCCAGCTTGGAGCTGAGCAAAATGGATCTGCCTGATTGTAGACGTTGAATCAGGTGGATCCAGCTGCACTCCAAGGTTAGAATGTTTGTTTATTAGAAAACAAAACATATTTACAATGAGATCCTAAAAAAAAGACTAAAAATTGTGTTGCCACTGGTTCAGTTTGATTTGGTACACAATTGTTTGTGTTTACACTGTCAGAAGGTTGGAAGGGTACCAAATATCCAGGATGTTTCCCGTTGTCACCTTTTTGCTCTCTGTGCCCTCTTCATCATTGAATTTAGTTGCTTGCTACGCTGTGCTGCTAGCTCATACCGCTACTAACCAACTAAGGGTACTGTTGGCCCTGGAAAACAAAAGTAAGGTCAGGGTGTACCTTTCTGTACCGTTTCAAACTGTACTGGACTGCTCGGTGAAAATGCACCACACTTCCTCAAATCTGGCCCACACATGTCTCATATTTACCGCATCCTTCTACAAAATCCTCCTCACATCATCTTTTACTAATTGGTCTTCCTAGACTACAGGTTCTGCAGCAATTTGTGGTTTCTTCCATGACCTAAATAGGAGTCCTCCTTGATTGAAGCTGTTTAGCGTCTTTGTAAAGTTAGTGTTAAAGGACGTGGTGTAAGTGCGAGCAGCTGCAGAAGACCAGGCTGTTTGTTAGCATGAGGAAGATGAGGCCATTAATCAAACTGTCAGTCAGATTCTTCTCTGTACAAAGTATGCCATGGATCAACATTCAAAGTGAAATGATACCCATAAACATAATCATCTGAGAATAAGTTACACTTTAGATGTTGTTTCACACTTATGACCCTTTAGGCTAACACCTGCTGCTGCAATTATAATCACATTAAACCTGTTTATCTTCTCTTTGCTAATTTATGAGGTTTGGGGCAAATTATGTCCTGTACATTAATACAGGAAAGTACCAATATCACAAACTGATTACTGCAAACAAATAGACTGTTAAAGGATCGTCAAACAAAGGAATAGCCTCCAGTATTGGTATGGGATTTCATGACTACATTTAAGATCATGACATGCCTCTAACACATGTGCCTCCAGAGCAAACCCCACTCTTTTCTCTAAACGCGTGGGGGGCACTTTGAAGATGTGAGGCCCGTATGATGTGGTTTCAGGGAGGGAGTGCAGCCAGCCAACTGCATCCACGTTAGCATTGAAAAGATTATAAGTGACAAAGGCAGCAGAGGGCCAGGTCAGGCCTCAGGGATTCAGGGGGCTTCATTTTGTCTCCTACAGTGCATGGGGAGCTGACTTTAGTGTGGTCCTGCTTTGTCCAACACATCATAGGGCTGGAAAATGAAGTAAGCTTCTGAAATACATTGGTAAATTTTCTAACTAGAAATTCTCCAAGAGCACAAACCTTCAACATCGTTGGGCAAGATTTTACAAGTTTGGACATTGTACAAAACATAAATGAAAACAGAATACAATGATTTGCAAATCATTTTCGTGGCACTGCATAAAAAACCAACATCATTCTGGAAAAGATATTTCCATGTAGGGTAAGTCTGCTGTGGACGTCGTGGACGTCATGGACGTCATGTCTTCCGGGCTAGAGAGGAAAAGGACCATTCAGACTGTTATCAGCGCAAAGTTCAAAAGCCAGCGCAAAGTTCAAAAGCTAGCATCTGCGCTTGTATGGAGGTGTGTTAGTGCCCATGGCATGAGTAAGTTGAACATCTGTGAAGGCACCATAAATGATGAAAGGTATATACAGATTTTTGAGTAACTGCCATCCAAGCAACATCTTTTCCAGGGACGTCCCTGCTTACCTACTACTTACTTCAGCAAGACAATGCCAAGGCACATTCTGTAAGTGTTGCAGCAGCAGGACCTCGTAGTAAAAGGGTGCAGGTACTGGACTGGCCTGCCTGCAGTCCGGACCTGTCTCCCATTGAAACTGTGTGGTGCATTATGAAGCACAAAATATGACAACAGAGACCCTGGGTTGTTGAGCAACTGAAGTCATACATCAAGCAAGAATTGGAAGGAGTTTCATCTACAGAGCTTCAACATTTAGTTTCCTTCTTGCATAAAAACAATAAAGTTTATCTGATTTAACTTAAATTATCATGTCTTTGTAGAGTATTCAATTGAATGTAGTTCAAAAAGGATATGCAAATGTATTTTGTCTTTATTTGTATTTTACACAATGTCCTAAACTATTTTAATTGGGGTTTGTAATCATCCCTAAAAACCTCTTAATTTATATTCATTTCCCCAAGCCCTATCAGTCATTTCTTCTGATGAAACCCTAAGAATCATGTCTTTGTTTTTAGAGTGCAGGTCTGGCATACAGATTCCCTTTAGCTCTGTTTCTGCTGTTGTAAGCAGCATCATTTCTCCTCTCTGTCATTACTGCCCTGTCCTTCCCCGTGGATCTCTGTTTGGATTAAAAGACCAAGCCACTAAGAGCAGCTCAAAAATACCCAATACTTGCCTCAACCACAAGAACCACCATGAACCCCCCAGACCAGCAAACATACACTTGAAATCTCCTCCAACTCTCCTGTGCTTCTTTTGGACCAAAACACTGATTCAGCATTTGAATGGTACCGTTAATCATGTCACTTCCAGGAACCAGTTAGCTCAGTGTGGTGTTTGGATCCAAGAGCAGCATCTGTGACCTGGAGTTTGTGTTCCCAAAGGGAGGCCCATGCCAGCACAGGCCTAGTGCAGTTAATGCCAGTCTGTGCAGAGTGTGGAGTGACTGGGTCCAATATGTTGTCCCCCTGGCCTCCGAGAAGGGTGACCACAGCCCAGGCTGGCAGGGTTCGTTGGCTGGATCTCAGACTGCTGCCACACAGTGCAATTAGCACGGTGGCTCAATAATCACAGCCCTTCCACCACTTCAGTGTTTCATTACATTTAACAGAGCAGTTAAACTTATTTGTTCTCACAGTCTGAACCAAGAATCACAATGAAAGCCTGCCTCATTGAAACAAAAACCTTATTTAAAAAACATTGACAAGAACTTAGGGTTGAGCTTGGACTCTCAGTTAAATCGAAATATATGACTTTGCTTTCACATCACCTCGGGATAATGGGATTATTTACTTCTTGTATTCCCATTTTTGAAATAGCTAAGCCAAACGCTTTGGGAGTATGAAAATATATCTCCCATTACACGTGGGCAGATGACCTTTTTAGGTCTGCAGACTCCCAGAACAAGCAAAACTCACAGAGTTATCCTTGGCTTCATCTATTGGAGAATGGTTGTGAGTGTTAACAAAGTGTATTGCTCTGACTCAGGCTGGATAATCGTTTCTACACCTGCACATTAAAATATCTTATCAAACGTACATGCTCTGTACTTCAAATTTAAAGTTGTCAGAATGTTTCATACTTTGATATTTCTTTATTTCATGTGATTTTTAAACAAAACAATCTCTGTTATCAAAACGATAATTAGTATTTAAAGCATAAAAGCTAAAAAAGCTACATCTACTTCCTACAGAAAGGTATATAATTAAGGTAAAAAACTCTTTGTAAGGTTTTCCAGATGTGGTCCCATTCTTCAGTTTTCAATGATTTACCTGTGTCTGTTTCTCAATTTCTATGAGCTGCCCTCCACTTATCTCCTAGTGTATTGTTCATCAGTTTATACATTTTTGATTCGATTTTTGTTCTTCTGCCTGATTCTACTTGAGACTCAATTTCCATTCCTTTGGGTATGATTACCATTTCCCCTAAATATTTGATCAATTGTTATTTTGTTTGCTTGTATTTTAAGTTGTTATTTTAAATACCGTATGGCTTCAAGCTGACAAAAGTTACCTATAATTGCTTCCTAGTGGAACCTTGGGAAAGTTGCTGATCTTAAGATTGATCATGTTTCTGGAATGTTTAGCAATGGAGTGGAAAAACTGTATAAAATGGTTATCAATGTTTTTAGATAAGGGACCATACCACAGCCCTTGTAGTGAGATCCCATCTTTCAACCTATCAAAGCTCCCTGTTGTGTTTTTCCGTACTGTGTCCAAACTGAGCCCTATTCCCATTTAAGAGGATGTCTAGACTTGAACACAATATAGTGCTTGTACACATTGTAAGACCAAGGCCCCCCTTATCCTTGTCTACATTGAAGTTATTATGGATAACTCTTAGAATCTTGTTATTACTTCCGCCAAGGAAGTTATGTTTTTGCCTGCGTTGATTAGTTTGTTTGTTTGTCTGTTTGACTGTGTTCAAGATAGCTTGCAAAGTTATGGACAGATTTGGATGAAATTTTCAGGAAATGTGTGGAATGGGATAAGGAAGAAATGATTAGATTTTAGGACTGATCCGGATCACCATCCAGATCCAGGAATTTTTTAAGGATTCTTTAACATTGCCACATAGGACCATTTTTGCCAAAGTGATCTGAAGTTGCTTGGCGGAGGTCTGTGCTCTCTGAGTGCTTTTCTAGTTCCAAATGAAATTTCTGAGTATGCATCAATCTCTTTACCCAAAGTTTTATCAATCAGAAGAGGAGGCTGGATTTCCTTTGCTGCTCCATACAGAAACATCACAGGAATAAAATAGTCTTTTTTTGTAATTTAGATTGATTGAAAGTCTGAGAGAGTAAGAATCTTGATTCTGACATAAAAGGATATTTTTCTGACACCCTTATTAGAAATGGATGAAATAGCATAAAGTAATGCAGTAATGCACCTTGTCTTCTTCAAACTACAATGAAACTCTCTGTGATTCCTCCCCTTACTCCCTGTGTGAGGATATTTGACTATCAGAGCCCTTCTCCCATTGCAAGATGTGGGTAGAATTGGATATATTTGAAATACTAGTCACTAAAGAGTTGTATATTAGTGCCCTAGTTCAGTAAAAATAACTGTTTCAATGAAATTTTACTGATGTACATAAAAAAGTAATGTATTTATCCCTTAAAGTGATTGCAATATGTCACAAAATATTGCACAGTCAGTTTTTTTCTAATTTTCATTCCTAATACTAGTTCAAATCATTTTTTTCAACGAACAAAAATGGTAGCCAGAGTCCTTCACACATTAAAATTGCAATGAATGCGCTGAGGCATGAACGTTGCTTTGTTTTGAAACATTACAAAAGGTCTGAAGTTCTACAAAGTCCTGGAACTTTTGTAACCGTGCGCAGCAGCTGGACCTGCCCGATTCAATGTCTGTGTTCGGACAGATTCATCTTGTCCTGCTCAAATCTATGTTTGTGAGCGGCCCAAAAAGACACGGCCCATCAGCTTCCTT